>JAZHPH010000192.1:212880-231007 GCA_037356405.1 Nasonia oneida | reverse complement strand
TGGGACGATCCATGTCAACCGGATCAGTACTGTGTCCAAAATTTGGAGTGACCAAAAAAATCGCCCGAGGGCTCATTTTGAAGCTTAGGACATCTACTTTCAGATTCCGTATGCGCTTTTGCAAAATTCAATATGGCAGTTCCAACATGGCGGCTGGAAACTCAAGAAAAATCGAGTTTCCAGATTAAAAAGCTTGTAAAAATAAAAATTCGCAATCAATCTAGTTATTTTTTGACTCAAATTGTAGCTGATGGACGCACTTTGAAAGCTGGGGTGGTGGGTTGGCACAATCCAACATGGCGGATCCAATATGGCGGCAAAAAGTCTAATAAGTTTGACAAATTTTTATAATCAACCGATTTGCACTAAATTTGGTACACGGGAGTTTTTAGGGTCGTTGATTACAAATCTGAGGTCATATTTTTGAAATTCAAGATGGAGGAACCAATATGGTGGTCGGTTTTTTTAAAATCAACAGATTTGTATGAAATTTGGTAAAACTCATCTTCGTGGCGCTCCCGCGCCACTTGATGTGGGGGTTTTTGGGGTCGCCAGTTACAAATCTGAGGTCATATTTTTGAAATTCAAGATGGCGGAACCAATATGGCGGTCGGTTTTTTTAAAATCAACAGATTTGTATGAAATTTGGTATATGGGGTTTTTTGGGGTCGTTGGTTACATATGTGAATTCAGATTTACATAAATTAAGTTTTTAAACTATAGTATTATAAGTTAACTAATTAATATTCCAATGTCAAAACATCATTTTTATTTTTTGCAGTAGAGTACCTTTTAATTATAAGTCTATTATCGGTAGTGGGTATAAAAGCATGACTTGTTTAAATTTTGGGGACAGCAGGCGGATTAGAAAATAGTCTGTTGTGTTTTTTAATTGCTTTTTTTCATGCTCTTGTTTGGTGTAATAAAAGAACTTAATATTTTCAAACTTCGACTGTGCCCAAGTGAAAAGTGTGCTTGAGTTTAAAAGAGCGTCATTTGGTTTAGCCTGTAAACTGTATCGCGTCGCTGCAGATTTTAAACAAGCTCCAAGACCACCGCAAGCACATTTTCCATGCGACGTAGCGTTGCAGTGCCATTCAGCCTCAACACCAAAATCAAGTTTATGATTCATTAAATACCTCATTTGCGTTCTGTTCTTAAAATGCTGCTTCGCACCATCGGAAGTATAATATATTTTCTTGACTTTAGGACATACTTTTTTTATTTCTGGTATTAACTTTTCTTGCATCAAATATACAGCTGCTGCATCATGTTTTGTGCTATCTGAAAGTAATATATTGCTTTGATTTTGGATCCCAATTTCAGAGCGATAATAAAATACGACCGGGAATACTTTACACTGGTCGTTGTTGTAATGGAAAGCCTGCGCAGCATCTTGTGCAATGTATGCGTAATTTTCTGCAAAATCACAATAGACCAATACTTCATCTGCTCGTAAATTATCTTTTTTTTTAGATATAAATTCTGTTTGACTTTGAGATATAAAGTGATGAGGTATAAGTGTTTGTAAACGATTTAACAATTGTTCAACAAAATCTTCTGCTGACAAACATTGTTGTACAAGAGTGCATCGATCTGTAGATTGCCAAGTACTGAATATTATTTCTTGAACATTATGTTTTTCCAATAATTCCAAAACCAAATCAGAGAATTTTTCCATATCAGAACATCTCGTGCAATTCCGCAAATGGCAATCAGGAGTCGGCGTTTTGCATAAAATGTAATTTATGCAATCTTTATAATTACTCAGTTCAATTGCAGAATCTTTTGTTAACATTTACAGGTTCGCAGCATCAATCATCGTTTTAACATTCTGATGTATAATACAGACACAGACGCTATGCGTACCTGAAGTACCAGCAAGTACGCACCATTTAGGACGAAGCTCGGCAAATTTAGACAGACCCAAAGGATTTTCCGGATACTTTTCCTTAAACATTCTGTGCAAAATTTTTATATCGTAAAGCAGTAAATGCTTTTGTTTCCTTTCCTTTCTCTCATTATTTCTTATGGAAACAGTATCCTTTTTGTTCGGCATAATCCGACCAATTTCCTCAGATTCATAGAAGTCGATTACTTTTGAGACTGTTTCTTCGTTTAAATTTTTTCCTTTCTTGAAAGGAGGAATTGCTAAGACGCCACCAGACCTTTTCAAGTTCTTCGATTCACGTGCCATCCTAAAAGAACAATTGAATTCTTCTGCGGTTTCACGGATAGTCCAAGAGCCTGGTGCAATAGTGAGTATACTTTTTCGCAGAGGGACGTTTTCAGGTAAACTTTTGAATTTATCCTTTAATCTATTTAAAAGCTCTTCTAAAGATTCCTCTCTCGAAATGCGAGGCTTCTTGGTAACAGAGACATATGGATCGTCTGGTATCTCAATGTCACTAGCGGTATTCTCAGTAGACTCGGTTTGAAGAAAATCCTCAGCAGTAACATCAGAGGCATTACTTTCATGAGAAGCATCCTTATGTTGGTCGTAAATTCTTTTCCTACAACTGTGGCATATTTTTGATGCTGGACTTAACGTTGGAAACATTTGTGAAACAGACTTACTAATAGTACGTAAGTTTGTTCCAATATGACCTTCAAGCTCCAATGGGTTGATACATCTTTTAGAATGTACCTTTGCGTTGTTAACATTCGCCATGTTGTATTGTATTATTGATGCTTCGATTTTTAAAGAACCCCCCAATCTAACTATCCTGAAAAGGACTGTTACTAGTGAACCCAGATGTTGAGAAGTCACATAAAACCTCAGAAAAAGGACTATCCTGAAAAGGACTGTCATTACTGAAAATAAAGGGGTTAAAATACAGGTGGAAAATAAAGGTTCGAAATTTACCACCACTATTTTGCACACACTTGGAAATAAATTTCAATGACTGCCAAAAATATCAAAATTGTCAACCATACTCATATCCCAAACAAATTTATTTATTTCTGGTTGGTCATCCGTCATCTCGTGGATGCAGATGAACTATCGAGATATTAAGTTTATGCTATACAGTTTCTTGGGGTCATACGAATTAAGTATACTGGGTTTTAGGCATCGCTGATTGGGAAGATCATATTTTAGAAATTCAAGATAGCGGACGGTTTTTTAAGAATCAACAGATTGGCACCAAATTTAATATACGGGGATTTTTGAGGTCGCCGGTTATGAATCTGAGGTCATCTTTTCCAAATTCAAGATGGAGGATGCGATTTTGAAAAATCAAACGATTTCCGTCAAATTTAATATATGAGGGTCACTGATCACGAACCAGGCGACAGATTTCCAAATGCAAGATGGCAGATCTAGGATGGTAAACGAGATTACTAAAAATCACAGCACAGTGTGTTATGGCAAAAAATTATTTAAATCTGATTCATCATTAGCCACCCCAAAAATCTCCATTTACCAAATTTGGTGCCAATCGGTTGATTCTCGAAAAAAACCGTCTGCCATATTGGATCAGCCTCTTGAATGAAGAAACTCTGACCTCAGATTCGTAACCGGCGACCCCAAAAAACCCCATATACCAAATTTCATACAAATCTGTTGATTTTAAAAAAACCGACCACCATATTGGTTCCGCCATCTTGAATTTCAAAAATATGACCTCAGATTTGTAATCAACGACCCTAAAAACTCCCGTGTACCAAATTTAGTGCAAATCGGTTGATTATAAAAATTTGTCAAACTTATTAGACTTTTTGCCGCCATATTGGATCCGCCATGTTGGATTGTGCCAACCCACCACCCCAGCTTTCAAAGTGCGTCCATCAGCTACAATTTGAGTAAAAAAATAACTAGATTGGTTGCGAATTTTTATTTTTACAAGCTTTTTAATCTGGAAACTCGATTTTTCTTGAGTTATATATATATAAGTGGCATCGGTTGATCTGCTTGATGCTGAAGTGGTATCGACTGATCTACTTGATGCTGAAGTGGCATCGGCTGATCTGCATGATAGAGAGGCTGTGGTGATGTCTGCTGTCGCGGAGATGGTGGTGGTAGATCAGTCTTTTTTAAAGCCAACGAAAGTTTTCTCCGTTCCTTTTTTTCTGTTGCAATAACAAAACAAAAAAAATTAATGTATATATTATCATAAAAAAATGAAATGAAATGAATGAAAAAAAAATTATCTTACCTGATTTTTCGCTCTCTTGAGATGATGTGATTGTCATCCTTTTACCACCTAACCATTGATTGCTTCATCTGAAATTAAAGAAAAAATATGTATTATAATTTTTTGAAAAAATTAAAATTTTTTTTTTTACAACTAACCATCAGATTTCCTCTTTCTTGAACTTCCGCTTTTGTCAGAGCCGGATCCCGTCCTGGATTCCGCGCTGGTGCTCGAGCCAGAACTCGAGCTTGAGCCTGAACTCGAGCTTTAGCCTGAACTCGAGCTTTAGCCTGAACTCGAGCTTGAGCCTGAACTCGAGCTTGAGCCTGAACTCGAGCTTGAGCCTGAACTCGAGCTTGAGCCTGAACTCGAGCTTGAGCCTGAACTCGAGCTTGAGCCTGAACTCGAGCTTGAGTCTGAACTCGAGCTTGAGCCTGAACGCGAGCTTGAGTCTGAACTCGAGCTTGAGCCTGAACGCGAGCTTGATCTCGCCCTTGAAGATTGTGATAGCTTAATGCCCTTGGATGCTATTACGGATCGTAGAGGAGGCTGTAAATGCTCAACAGCGCTAACAGATGTATTCGACGGTTGGCAATCAGCCCTCGTGCTTGCCGTACTTGTGTGGTGATCGCTTGGTATATAAGAGCGATCGCTTCTTACATAAGTGCGGTCGTTTCTCGAAGATGAGCGATGCGGTCGTTTCTCGAAGATGAGCGATGGCGGTCGCTTCTCGAAGATGAGCGATGCGGTCGTTTCTCGAAGATGACCGATCGCGATCGCTTTTTTTTGATGACGAGCGATGGCGATCGCTTTTTGATGACGAGCGATGGCGATCGCTTTTTGATGACGAGCGATTGCGATCGCTTTTCGAAGACGAGCGATTGTGATCGCTTGATGAGGACAGACGTTCGGTTTTCGCAGACGTTGAAGGGCGATCACTTTTGGCTGTCGGCGGAGAGCGAGGGTCCCTGAGTGGCTTCCTAGCTGGTGCTGCGGCTTTGGCTGTGGTTGTGGCTTCTGCTGCTTTGGCTTCTGCTGCGGCTTTGGCTGCGACTGCTGCTTTCGCTTCTGCTGAGGTTCTGGCTGGGGTTGCGGCTTCGGATTCTGCTGTGGTTCTGGCTTTGGCTTCGGCTTTGGCTATGGCTGCGGCTTTGGCTGCGGTTGTAGCTTTGGCTGCGGTTGTGGCTTTTGCTGCGGCTTTGGCTGCGGATGCGACTTCTGCTGCAACTACTGCTTGTTGCTGCGAGTTTTGCTCCTGTGGAAGCTGCTGCTGATGTGTGCACCTCTGATATGGATGATATACTTTTAAACATCTGCTGCATCACACCAATCAACGGAAGTTGCTGCTGTTGATGCGACTCTGGTGAGGTGCCCGCGCCCTCATTCAGCTGCTTCATCGCAGCAGTTAACTCGGCTGGTAGAGCTGAAGAATATAACAAAAATAATTAAATTTAAAAAAAAATGTTACAAATAAAATCTAAACTAATGTAAAAAAATAACACTTACACTTTCTCAAAATGGAATCATCATTAATTCCATTCGATGTCCAGGACATCAACTGTCACGCTACATTAAAGAGATGGACAATTGTTCTGTAGCCGTTGACCTTCTCAAAAGCTGCCTTCATGCTGTCGTTGATTCCTTCCATCTTCTCACACTTTAAATTGAAGAAAAATGAACTTGAAAACGAAGAGTGAACTGATTGACGAAGCATGCACCAGGTCCTTAAATACGGTGGACAGCGAAGCTTTCCTTTCCACTTCAATTGCCAAAAGTCCTTCGATTGGCGAAGATTTTCCACTTTCTTCTCATAGAACCTCCCTTAGACACTTCCCACCGGAATTTTCAAAATCTCCTCCCTCTCAGCAAAATTTGACCATCCCTTAATCACTCGAGTACACACCTACGCTTTCTTGGAGAGAGAGAGAGAGAGAGAGAGAGAGAGAGGGAGAGAGAGAGAGAGAGAGTGAGAGAGAGAGAGAGAGGGAGAGAGAGAGAGTGAGAGAGAGAGTGAGAGAGAGAGAGAGAGAGCGATCATTGTTGACTGTCCATATCTGAAATTTTCATGCGAGAGTCTTCAGCACGTATCCGACTTATCTGTGTGCAAATTCAAAATCCTAGTTCTTGAAACGCACACACGCACATGTTAACTTGGCGGATAATCTATCTGCTAATCTGCAAGCAATCAGCCAGATGTGTATACTTGCGTGTAGGCTAGCAAACGGTCGGGAAAATATGTATACCTGAGTGAGAAGGGGACGGGTCAGTTGTACGCGCAGATAAGCATGCGGGGTCGAGGAAGTACATCTGAGTGAGATTGTGAGAAAGGTGGTCAGATGTGTATACGTACGTGCAGGTAAGCATGCGGAAATATGTATAACTGCGCGCGTGTCGGGCAAGAAGTCCGACAGATACCCGTATGAGATCTATTGTACTATGAATAAGATTATCTCCGTATGTAAGCAAGCGGTCGAGGAAATGTGTATACCTGCGCGTTTGCCGCACAAGAAGACTTACAGATACCCCTGTGAGATCTATTGAGCGTAAGATTATCTCTTTAATAATCGACAGTAATTTCAAGTGTGTGTGAAAATTATCTCTGCTCGTGACAATCTAACGTGGAAACAGCTTTGATGGTTCATCACTTCACGAGAGCGAGCAGATGTGCTTATTATTCTTGTTATTATCTTTCAATTTAAACTGTGAGAAAGCGGGATTTATTTTTCTCCAATAAATTTATTAGCTTTGGCTGCTATCTTATAAGGATGCATTTACACACTTTCCACCACTTACGCTTTTCACACGTTTTTCGAAAATCAGAGAAGGGGGAGCTTTTCCAAGCAAATGTAGGCGCTTCCCTCTCTTTTTGGAGGGCTGCAATCTTTCCCTGAAAGGAGAGAGGGTGTTTTAGTATCTTGGAGAGAGAGAGGGGATCCCTCCTCTTTCATCGGGTACCAAAACACTCTGAGAGGAGAGGGGGTGTTTTAGTATGCCTATATTCTGGTATGCCTACAGCCTATCTACTAATATATTCATTATATTTATTTTCTTATTCTCAACATGGTAAATTTAATTCTTTAACTGATAAAATAAATATTAATAATATTAATAACTATTTATTATTATTATTGCATTGAATTCCATTAAATTTAATTATTATAAAAATTGAATTATTTATTTATTTAAATAATTTAAATAAAATATTGATTTGTGGACCTAAAATGTATAATTTTACTTTAAACAATAATATTATACTATATTAGAAGAATACTATTTATATTAATTAGTAAAATAATAATAATAATAAGATTATTTATATTAATAAATAAACTTATTTCCCCGACCACGGTTTACCTGGGTTGACGCGCGGTGTAGAATAAGCCCCCTACGATGTGGGGGCTCTGCACCCCCCGGCGGGGCTTGTAACTGGACCATTCCTCAGCTCGTATGAGAAAGGGAAGGTGACCAAATGAGTAAACCTAGGGGAAGGTACCCCGAATTAAAAACCACCTATGGGAAAATGTCCGAAAAAAACCAGTACATACCCCAGAGAGTGAACCCGGCTGGACCGGTAAGTCTCTCCACTGACTCCGATCAGGTGAAAGCCCTGGTGGTTGGTGGCGGCCCCACGGATTCTGGGGGGGGGGGGCATTCGAACATTCTGTTGACGGTGCCGAAACCAACGGCGACCGCAAACGGGATCCATAGATCGGACAGCGCTAACAGCTTGGCGAGCGTTGCCAGTGCAGCAAGTGCATATAGTGCCGAAGTTAAGGAGACTGTGACAGGATGGCTACAAGACCACGCCAGCCTACGAAGCAAACTTCAGATGGTGAGAGGGACAGTCAGGAAAATGACAAAAACGCTCACCAAGCAGAAGAATGTCAACGCACAGATCAAGGATGGACTTCCGCTTGTAGCATCCGTCTTAATAGAAGCTGTTACGCTTCTTGACAAGGTGGAAGAGGCTGCTCAAAACCAGCCTCTCCAACCTGGAGGTAAGGGCCAACGGAGCAGTAAGACGCTCCCAAAGAAAAAAAGGGCACGGGCACCATCCGACGGGGAAGGCGATACCCCCACCAAAAAAAATAAGAGGGAGACAATCTCCCCCTCTACAAGCTTGAACAAAGAAGAGGATAACGCGAGACCACAACCACTGTGGGAACTAGCGGCCAGCAGGAAGGCAAAGGAGAAAGAACAAGGCATTCAGGAGAAAAGCCAGCAACCAAGGAAGAAGAAAGATGAGAAGGCACCGCGACAAAGGAGGGACGCGATTCTCATCAGACCAGAAACGGGAAAGACCTACGCCGAGATCTTGGGACTGATCAAGGCAACGGTAAATCCGGAGCAACTGAATGCGGAGGTGAAGTCCGTCCGGAAGACAAGAGACGGCGGCGTGCTTGTGGTTATAGGCAAGAGCGATGACAAATGGAATCGCTCAAGACGGCTATCCAAAGCGCAATCGGAGAAGCAGGCACAGTCAGCGGCAAGATCCCCAAAACCACATTGGAGATCCGGGACATTGACAGCCTCACAACGAAGGAGGAGGTTGCTGGCGCAATCGCAGCTGAGACGGGCTCCGACAACAAAGATGCAAAAATGCATCTATTCAAGCCGAACACGAGGGAACAGAGGGTGGCAGTGGTCGAGATGGATCAGACCAAGGCCGCCGCACTGCTCAAAAAAGGGAAGATCCGTATAGGGTGGGTTAACTGCCGGGTGCGTGTTCGAGCGAGCGTCACGCGATGCTACCGATGCCTCGGCTACGGTCACGTTAAAGTGCAATGCAAAGGTACCGACAGAAGCACCAACTGCTGGATGTGCGGTGCCGCCGGGCACAAGGCAATGCAATGCTCTGTGCTGGCTCAAGAAATGAAGTGTTTCTTGTGCAGAGAGGCAAAGATGCCCTGTGATAAGACGGCGCATGCTCCAGGAACCGGAGCGTGCGCGGTCTTCCGCAGGGCTCTAAACGCGGCTAGGACCCAAAAATAATGGCGCGAATACTGCAAGGCAATCTGCACAGGAGCAGGTTGGCCCACGATCTTCTACCGCAATTCGTCGCGGAGGAGAAAGTGGATATCCTCTTGATAAGTGAGCAGTATAGGGACCGCGACACACCAAGTTGGGTGTCGAACGACGCAAAAACTGCCGCCGTCTGGGTGCCCAGGCGTAAAATCGCGGACACGGAAAAAGGGGACGATTCCGTGCGGGTAAGGGTGGGTCGCATCACTCACTTCAGCGTGTATCTGTCACCGAACCTACCCGCGGCCGATTTTACAGCAAGATTAGGGGCGCTCGAGGACGCCATTAGAGATGTGTCAGGTGAACTCGTGATCGGAGGTGATTTCAACGCGAGGGCCGTAGAATGGGGCATGTCAGCTACAAATAGGAGAGGCAGGGCCATCCTTGAAATGGCGGCTAGGCTAAATTTGGTAGTAGCGAACGAGGGTAACAACACTACCTACCGTAGACCAGGTTATGGGGATCCATACCGGATATAACCTTCGTGAGCGAAATGACGATACACAAAATAAGAGACTGGCGCGTCACGGAGGAATATACAGCAAGCGACCACCAGTATATTCTCTTTAACATCAACGAAGAATCCGCGAGCACAGCAAGTAGGAATCAAGACCGGATGCCAAGATGGAACACCAGACGGATGGACCGAGAAGTACTCCAGGAGGTGATCCAAAATGCGGAACTCCCATCCAGCGGACTACCGCACGAATTAATTGGACGAGAAAGAGCTATGACGCTAGTACAAAGAACTACTAAACTGGTAACCGAGATCTGCGACGCAATTATGCCTAGGGTGTCCACCAGCCACCAGAGGCGACCAGTTTACTGGTGGACGGATGAAATCGCGGAGCTAAGAAGAGAAAGCCTCAAAGCCAGAAGAAGAGCCCAAAGGAAACATAACCGTCCTGAAGCTCCAGATCTGGATAAGAAGCACGAAGAGGCGCGCAAAGAACTCAGAGACGCGATCAAAGCAAGCAAACGTAGGTGCTGGAGCAGGATTATCGATGAGGCAGAGAATGCCCCATTTGGAAAGGGATACGTTATCGTAACGAGGAAGATAGGCGAAATGCGGCGAATGGAACCGATGGAGGCAGTTGCGATTGAGAAAATAATTGACAAACTGTTCCCCACCCACCCCATCAGACTCGAAAAAGACGAGACGAACGAACCGACTGACGAGATCCCCCTGTTTACCGAGGGTGAGCTCATCGCGGCAACTTCTTCCCTGAAAAGCAGTAGAGCACCGGGACTGGATGGTATTCCCGCGGAAATATTCAAGGCTGTTGCTACACAGTAGCCTGAGTTGCTCCTGGAAATGTACAATCAGTGCCTCGTGCAGGGCGTATTTAGCACACGATGGAAAAGGGCGAGACTAGTTCTCATCGAGAAATCGAAGGGAGAGGCCGGCGCAGATCCTTCTTATAGGTCGTTGAGTCTGCTGGATACAATGAGGAAGACGGGCGAAGCGCTGCTTAAGCCGCGGATACTAGGAGTTGTTAGAGAATCAGGGGACCTTTCTGACAAGCAGCATGGCTTCAGAAAGGGTCGGTAAACGATCGGAACCATTAGAGAGGTTACCGACACGGTAAAGAGGACAGACGCAGCCTGTCACGCGGCAAGATCAATCGTTCTACTCGTGACGCTGGACGTTAAAAACGCGTTCAACTCGGCTAGATGGGTAGATATACTAGATGCTCTGCGGGCGTTTGGGGTACCGTGGTACATCATTCGACTGGCGGAGGACTATTTGAGGGGTCGGGTCATTGTATACGACACGGCTGAAGGCAGGAGGAGCAGATCCATAACGGCAAGGGTGGCACAGGGTTCGATCTTAGGGCCGGACTTCTGGGGTATCCTGTACGATGGGCTTCTGAGACTAGAAATGCCAGACGACGTCATACTCGTTGGGTACGCGGTCGATGTTGCGGCGGTAATCACAGCCAGGAACGTAGAGATTGCGCGAGCCAAGCTAAATGCGGTAATGTGTAGGGTGCTGACGTGGATGACAGACGACGGACTGACCTTGGCACTGAACAAAACTGAGATAGTAATCCTGACTAGGAGACGTATACCGACCATCATACCGATGACGGTGGACAGAGAGACGATCATGACAAAACCGGCAGCTAAGTAACTGGGGGTGACTCTGGACACGAAGCTGAACTACGGGGCTCATTTAGACCGAGTATGCGATAAGGCGATGTTAAAAGTAGCGCAGCTTAGCCGACTAATGGCCAACGTGCGCGGGCCTAGACCATCTGTTAGGCGGCTTCTGATGGCGACCACAAACTCCATCCTGCTTTATGGAGCGGAGGTGTCGGCCGACGCTATGGAACTAAAGAAATATAGGGAGCAAATAACGGCGGTACAGCGCAGAGGCGCACTGAGAGTTGCTTGCTCCTACCGAACGGTTTCAGGAGAGGCAGTAATGATAATCGCGGGAGTGATCCCCGTGGATCTGCTTGCGATTGAGCGAAAGCGGATCTACGAGAGACGTAACGAGGCAAATAAGGTAACCATTGCCACCGAAGAACGCGATCGGACGATGCGAAAGTGGCAGGAGCGATGGAACGAGTGCCACCAAGCGAAATGGACCAAAACAATGATAAAGGAGGTAGATCCGTGGATAAAGCGGAGGTGGGGCGAGGTCAATTTCTACCTTACCCAGTTCCTCTCCGGACACGGATACTTTAGGAGTTACCTGTTCGCGATGAACAGAGTCGCAACACCGGGGTGTAAATACTGCGGTGACGAACGGGTCGACGCGAGACACACGTTCTTTGACTTCCCTCGCTGGGCCGAAAAACGTAGAGAGCTAGAGTTGACGATAGGGGCGCTTATGCCTGAGACAGTAGTAGGAACGATGCTTGAAAGCAAGCAGAAATGGGACGAGATAACGGCGTAAATGGAGGCGATTCTCCGCGTGAAAAACAATGACGGGTGTCTGAAAGACTAGTTGAAGGCTAGAATAGCATAAGACAGGCGACCTCCCCGAAGGAATGCGATGGCGGCTACTGGGGGGGGGGGGGTTTCGCGGCCATTGAGAGGTGGAGTTTTAGTGGGTATGCCTGACGTCTGTCTGGCGTCAGGAGAGTCCACACACGGGGAGTCTCGCACGGCTCCTGTCATGGTGTATTAAGCATTTCTCCAACTCTCCGGATAAAAAAAAAAGAACCTTGATCAGAGCTTTACCCGAACGCAGACTGAATCGTGACTCGAACGATCTCGTCGTGATCACCGGTCCGAGTCGACCCTCGGGTAATGACGACGGTTAACAAGAACGAGTAGATTATTTGGCGATTTAATAATATTATTAAGTGATATAAGAGAAGACATGAACGATACGGAATTACTTGCGTACTCTAACCGGACACATGAACTAGAAAAACTAGGACTACAGTATAATAATCCAAGAAACGAAAAATTTCACATAATCAGAAGCAGCCTCGATAGATTTAAAGGATTACAGACCGCATTCATACTCGATTCAATAAATAATCAGACAAGATCACTAATTGACACGGATCGATTTAATTACACTATAGTTGCGAGGAGTTTATTGTAAACTATAGAACGTTATATAAATCTACACAGATTTATTCCGAAAAACAATAGAAGTAGCATGAAGTTTCCGTTCAAAACAATTATACTCAGGAGTCCTCGACTACCGAACCCTAAGAGAAGTTATAAAGGAAACGACAGAATTAAACGCACCCTATAGATTTCCCTTGTCCGGATATTATTCACACATTAAATACGGAAGAATAGACGGACACTTAATATTCAGTATAAAATTCCCATTAGTTGCGAACGACTTATATTATTTATACAGATTACACCCTTTACCTATCCCTGAAAAAATCGTCTCAGAAAAAACTGTATCCGTCTATATAGAGCCAAGGTCACCACTGTTGGGAATAAACGAAAACGCCACTTATCCCATGAACAATGAACAAATTAAACAATGTATACGCATACCAGAAAGCCTTTTATGCAACCAAGAGCAACCAATACAACTAGAAACAAACATTTTATATAAAAAGTTTTATAAGCATATTACTGATTTTTTTATTAATTTTAACATAATTATGTTATGGTTTTAACATAATTATAACATAAAATGTTTGGTCAAGGATGTATTTTAATACCTTGTATAATTATTTTATATTTGAACTTTCTTGATAAGTTCTTTTTCCAAGGACTTTTAGCCCGTTAATGTAATAAATAAATGAATAAATAAATAAATAAATAAATTCCACCATAATTAATGGTTTTAAGTATTAAATTAAGTTTTAATGAACGAAAAAGGCTCGAAAATGGTATGAAACTTTCTTTTATCACTACAAAAATTTAGAGTCCATAAAATTTAAATATGTATGGAACCATAAAGAACAATCGTAAAACAATGGAGACTCACCTCAACAAAAAGTGATGAATACGGTTCGATTCCCGCGTTCTCGTTAACATTTCTTTTAAATTATACAAAAAATACATTTCACCCCGATACAATATATGCATACTACTTATAAATGTTGATATTCCATCATAATTAATGGTTTTTATGTAATAATTTGAGTTTTGATTAACGAAAAGGGCTCAAAATTAAAACCTTCTTTTATCACTACCATTAAATTTTCTTACAAACTTTTTTCCAGAATCTTTGCAGTTTTTCTTGCAGCGTAAGGGTAAACATTTTAAGCTTGCTAAAGCACACTGATGTTTAAGATACTAATAGTGATAAACATTTTATAATTGAAATAAGAGTCACCATGTGGGTGTTACCATTTGAATAATCACCAAAAATAGGCACTCATATCCACGAAATTTTGATCACTTAATGATATTGTTTGAGGAAATAAATTGGAAAATAAAAATGTAGATCCAACGTTATCTCCAGATGGTTAAATCAGCTACAGTCGCCAATCAGTAGAATCAGATAATGTCAATTTAGCTTAAGGGTTGTATAGAAGTGTTAAAGTAGCCATAAATGTTAACTAATACTACTAGAGAAATTTAATTCATCTTCAGGATTACCACGAGGGATATAAAAACACCAACAATGCCGGTTTACACTGCGAGAAACACCCAAACAATTTAAATCAGCTTCATGGTTGTCTCTACATGGTCGAGTTAGCTGCTATTAACAGTAACTCATGTTTGTCCAATAGTGTATAGATACCAGTAAATGACATAAGGGAAAACTTGACGCTGTTTCAACTCAATAAACAGATCACCTAATCACATATAGTCTCTAATTTCACTGCAATAAACACAATAAATATCTTGTAAAAATACTAGATTTAAAAATACAGCAATACTGTTGTGGATTTCATCTGTCTCTGTTGAAAAATAATCGACCCGGCGTGTCTTGGGAAAATAACTAACACACTTTTATGGCAAATGACATTTCTTTATTCACATCGAGCTTACCTTCGATCTGTTATAAACAGAGTATGTCACACAATTAATGTATGCTAATTAAGATTACATTGCACAAAATATGAGATTCAATATTTTTGTATATTATATTTCTATCTTATCTACCACATTCTATATTTTTGTACATTATATTTCTATCTTATCTACATATTCGTTTTTGAGATCTTATCTTTGTGTCCAAGCACTTCAGTTTACCAATTCCTAACTAGCATAGATCTTGCCGTCGTAAATCTTTCTGTTGTCGCATTTTTATTTCTTGCATATGCTATTCTTTCATAGGAGTTGAGCCTAGCCGGGCGCGGAAGTCCGACTGCTCTCTATAATGTGGAAACATCTTTTCGTGCTGGTTAGCTGAATAATATTTACATGTTGAAGAAAAAACTATATCATCAATATATATATACAAATCAAAATTTTGAAAATTTTTGAAATTGTTTTAATTGTTTTTAACGATATATATAGCTTTAGTAAGGAGATGAAAAAAAAAATCAAGAGGCCAATATAAATAAAGACCATTTTCGCTCCTCTTGATTTCCGATTTTCAAATTATTGTGACGCTCGGAAAACCCTTTTTTCGGTTCACTTTATAGGCGCCGAAAATGGTCTTTTTTATGCACGTGTAAAAGACATTTTTCATAACACGTGCATCGAAAACGCGCTTTTCGCCTACGAAAAAATGGAGCAAAAGTCGATTTTCAAGCCTGGGCGAAAGGCCTTTTTGGTGTTTTTGTGTGTATATGTACATATAAAGACACCCAAACATACATATATACATATATCTTAAAGCGAAAGTGTTTTTTCCCTAGGAGCGAAAGTAGACAGCACTTTCGCGTCCAAAATTTTCAAAATAATGAAAATTCTGCTTTTTTAGGCAGGCTAAAAAGAGCGCTATCAATGCCCTGATTATAAAAAGCACGGTACACAACAAGGGACGAATTGCCTTTGGAAAAAGCCAACTTTTGCCTCTAGTTCTGTAATGTATTATTACAGAAACTCTGCATAATGTACCATTGTGCAGAGTTTCTTGTTGCCTTATTAGAAGGCGGTCAGCAAGCGAAAGGCTTATGATATGACCTGGGGATTTTTGATTAATAGGTTAATGCTTAAAATATAAAACCGTGCTTGCGCAAGTATTTCTCAAGGCAAATAACCTCGAAAATGTAAAAGATCATATCGTTGGTTCCTACGAAGAGCAGTAGATTTCAGAATTCGCGTTGAAGACTAGTACGTTTCGTTGTTTGCCGCAAAGACTAGCACATTTCACTTTCGCCGCGAAGAGTAGTACATTACTCGGCTCAAACTAATGCTCTTTGTAGTATGAAAAATAACGTATGATAATTTAATAATTATTGTACTAGCCGCCTCTTTGCATTTAAATGTTACTATGTACCACTGTGGCGTTTATAAATATCATTAATTGTTTAAACATAAAGCCCCGAAACCGCAAGTGTTTTCGTGAAAAGTGCTAGTCTTCGTAGGAAAGTTATAAAAAGTGCTAGCCTTTGCGGCAAAAAATGAAAAGTACTACTCTTTTAGAGGTTTTTGAAACGTGCTTGTCTTCGTAGGGACCGACGATATGTTTGAGATTCAGGTTGTCATCGGACAGTACCCTTACTGGCTGTCGGACTCATAAGCATAAACAAGGACAAAGTGTCGACCTGCAATCTCAACGCTATTGGTGCCTGACTACCTGTGCGATTCTGAGAAATAGCCACACTTTACCTAGCTAAAAACTAGCTAAAAACTGTTAAGCGAGAGAGAGAGAGAGAGAGAGAGAGAGAGAGAGAGAGAGAGAGAGAGAAAGAGAGAGAGAGAGATATTATATTAGATTAGATTAGATTAGATTAGTTTTATTTTGCGTTCATTATATTGTACGATTATAAGTTTACAGTGTCACAAGTCAGAAAAGAAAAAACAATAGATAATAGATTGAGGCATATTTAAAGTAGGTATAGTGAGAGAGTGAATCGATAGTGAAAGTGGAATGAGCGAGAAAGTAGGTGAGTGTGGACTGTGTACGAGTTATGTGTTTTCGAGTTGAAAAAGTGATTCTTAGCAAGTTTTTTGAAAGTGACGGTGGATGAAGTGTTTCTGATGTGTGATGGCAGGTTATTCCATAGGTATGAAGCGCTAATATGAAACGAGTTCCTCAGTGTCTCCGTCGCGAAAGCAGGAATTTCCAGAGGTGTCACCTCGCCCCTCACAAGCCGGAGTGTGACGCGGAAGTCAAAAAAGGCCAGTACGTATGATGGTACGACCGAGTTAAACATTTTACGTAAGAAACAAGCTGTGAAGTACTTCCTGCGTCCGGCAGTGGTTAGCCACTGCAGCTCCCGCCTGTACGGAGAGATGCGCTCATCTCTCCTTACACCATAGATGTACTGAATTCCTGTGTTCACGAGCCTCTGTAGTTTTAAGTCGAGTTCCTGCGTCAGGTCACAGTATACAAGAGAACAGTAGTCGATGATCGGAAATAGGAGTGCTTGCACAAGATGCTTGCGCAATCTGAGATAGGTACTCTTTCTGAAAAAATATAGCCTGTACATTAGCGAGTGAGCACGCTTACATACTTGTATAACGTGCTCTTTCCACGTGAGTTTAGAGTCAAGCACCAATCCCAGATTACGCACAGAGGATTCAAAGCTGACCTGGACACCCCCGATATTAATGAAAGTGTTAGCTGTTAAGGGAAGTAAATTTATGTAGTAAGGGGAGCCCAGGACAATTGCTTTGGTTTTATTAACATTGAGTTTAAGCCTGTTTTGCACATCCCAGCCCATTATCCTCTCAGCATTAGCACCCATCTTGTTTGATAAAGAATTGAGCTCTTCGAGGTGGCATTGACTATAAATTTGCAAGTCATCCGCATAGATAAGATGGAAAATATCGGAATCAAGGAAAAAACCGATGTCGTTCATGTACAATGCGAACAGCAAGGAACCTAACACGGAGCCCTGCGAAACGCCGATGTTAAGAAGCCGCGGAGAGGAACGCTCGCTATTGTCATCAACGACGGCATGTACTCTCCTAGTGAGATAGGAGGCAAACCAGCGGATGACCTGCTTAGAGAAACCGAAGATGGATAGCTTTCTCAGGAGCCGGACGTGACATACAGTGTCAAACGCCTTGCTAAAGTCAAAGAGGAGGAGAAGTGTCACTTTCTTTTTGTTTATCCCGACCCTGACATCATCAGTTAGCTTAATTAGGCCAGACTGAGTGCTGTGGCCAGTGCGGAAGCCTGTTTGAAAGTTGTCTAGTAAGAGTCTTGATTTAAGATATTGTGAGACTTGCCTGTGCACCAGCCACTCCAGGACCTTGGAGAGAAAGCAGAGAAGTGAAATCGGATGGTAGTCAGTCAGGGCTGTTGGTGAACTGACTTTGTAGAGTGCACGCACTAGCGACAATTTCCAGGCAGATGGGAAACAGGGTTCGCTCAGAGACAGGTTGAAAATATGACTTACAAGGAAAGGTACCCAACCCGAACTCACCGATTTTGATGATTTTCATATATGTTGTAGAACATAAAAAAA
>JAZHPH010000192.1:193286-208085 GCA_037356405.1 Nasonia oneida | reverse complement strand
GCCATTTTGAATTTTCAAAATCTGATATCAGATTTGCAAAGAGCGATCTCGAAAACCCTTATATACAAACTTTCTACGAAATATTATGTATTGAATTACATATTTACAGTTATTTTGTGTTAGGGGTGGTTTACCCCCTTAGGGATAATATTTATGAAAACACCGAAAGACGTCAACTAAATTTTGTTATTATGGATGTTTAAACATTTTTTCCAATTTTTTTTAGTCGGTTTAAATATTTTTATTATAAAATTATGCCAAAAAATATATGTTTTCAACCCCTAAAAAATAGGGGATGCTATGAGCCCTTGATGGTCAGGACTCAGAGCTTTAGCCTCCTCTAGCAAGGTAGCGTCCAATTCGCTGGTGTGTAGCTTGCGTTTCCGGGCTTTGGCGATAACGATCGAGCGTGCAAGCGCACTTGAAAATAAGGTAACGGCTAGTGGTGGCAGTCTGCCGACACCCCTGGCGGAGCTATTTGTAGCATCAAGCCTCCCCATGGTCCTGACGGATGCTACGTCTCTTCTAAGGACCGTAGGGTCAAGCGCTTTTACAACTGAGAAAGCGAGGAGATGCAGCGAGGTTTCACGGGTATAGTGCAAACCCGTGACAACGACCACACAGTTCGAGGTCTGCTCCTGGCGCCTCTTGACCTCGGTCAATTCACTGCATAGGCTGCAAATCTCCGCAGTGTTGGGTACAATGCTGCCGTTGTCCTGCTGCATCGTCGGGCTCCTCGATGACAGATCTTGGATTTGTGCCTGCAGCTCAGTGATGGTAAACTCAGCATTGTGTATGCGAGTTTTGAGTGCAGGCAGCTCGTCGAGGGCCTTGAGTCGCTTCTCCAGCGGGCCCAGACGCTGCTCAATTTTAGAAATCCTCTCCGACACGATGCTCTGGGTCTTGAGGGCCTCCATTTGAGCATTACGTATGTCGTCCAGTGCTCCGTGAATGTCCCTCAAAGCGGCCTCAACGGACGGCGTAGGTGTTGTTGTTACTCCGGTCGAGCAGGTTGGTGAGGGATTTCTCGACGTGTTGGCTAATGGTGGTGCTGACCTCGTCTTCTTGTTCACCGGCTGCTGTTGTTTGAGAGTATTCTTTCCTGCTGCTGTTGTTACAGTTACTCCCGTTGCTGATGTTGTGGCAGAGGTGGATTTAGTCCTCAGTTTGGCACCCTTAGCATTGCTGTTGTCTGCACATGAGGGACAGGCTATAATCTGCCTGTCGTATACCACGATAGTTTTGATGTTAATGGTGTTTTGGCACCTGGCGTTGTAGTGCAGACCACAAAATTCAGACTTTTTGGGGTCTTTGTGCTGTATAGGTTGTTTACAGCTGCTGCATAGCTGAAAAGGCACTTCCACACTCTTCTCGACGTTTGCACTCATTTTTCGTCGATAACTTACTAGTAGTCGGTAAGGCAGATATTTGTAGGAGGATAATAAGTTATCGACGGAGTGAAAGAGTAGGTGTTGTGACTCTTACGGCTAGATGGAGCGTTAATGGACGGAGCGTGAAACTACCGACCTCGATCAGTGTGAAGTCGCTTTGAAAGTTCTCCCACGATGCAGCAGATGTCGCCACGATGTTGATTGCGGAGAGAAAGAGACACCGTGCAAGTGAGGAAACAAGCCAAGCCAAGCCAAGCAGATTTGTAGATTAGAAGCCGTGTAGAAAGTTTGCAGTAGAAAAGATGACAGAGAAATATTGCAACCTTCGGCGATTTATATATCGACGTGAAGGTTGCAAAAAGAAGCGTGCAACTATCTACAACAGAAGAGGGCCCGAAGGCAAGAAGCAGCAGAAAAGCAGTACAGAAAAATCATGGATCAGCAGAGCTGTCAACTGTACTCACCAGAGATTGATTGAAAACTTATTTTTACCGGCAAGGCCCATCAGAACCGTATGCCGGGATGCACATAAATGATACAATAATAAACTTTATACTATAATAAACAATTTACGCATGAAAGTAGAAAGTAGAAACCAATATATAAATATATATGTATATACTATACTTGTGTTAATCACTAAGAGTGCTAATCACTAGTTAACAGTTTAAAGCTCGATCTAATTAATTATTTAAGAGGTAGTCGAATAGGGAAACTTTGAATGTGGCAACAGATGGTTTCAGTCGAATGTTGCAGGGGATGGAATCCCATAGAGTCATCGCCTGAACTGAGAGAGATAGAGAGAGAGAGAGAGAGAGAGAGAGAGACGGTCACAACTCTTCTCGGTCCGTAGCGTGTATGAGATTTTAAATTTTAGAGAAGAGCAGTGATCATTTACTGATCTACGTCCGAATTTTGACAACAGATAATAAATAGGAAAGTAATTATATATATAGTAGTGTATTATTATTATATAAGACAGGTCCGGGAAACCAGGTATTGGAAATTAATTTCAATAATAAAAGTTTTTATAACAAAATAAATATATTCAAGTTATAAATAAGGATAAGAATATTGCATCAATTGTTGCATATATTTTGTGTCACAAAATATATGAATAAATCCGCTTTGATTTTTACAAATAAGATTTTAAGTAGATACGCTTGAATTTGCGATATCTGCTCTATTTCGAAATTTTTAGAAGTATTTGACAAGTCTTTGAATTTATGATAAGTGTAGGACTGATACGCTTTAAGATACGATATCGTGCCTGACTCGAAATTTTATAAGTATAGAAACGATTCGAAATAATTCTAAGTCGTTTATTTTCTCAAGGCGTGAATTGCTCTTGAGAAGAGACTAGGCGCTTAAGTTGCGCTGGAGCTAGTGAGCTTATACGGGTTGTGCGGGTCCTTTTATAGGCCACGGAGAGACACACATTCATACTTGCACACACTCATTCACACCTATATACAAAAATTATTTATACACTTATAATATAATGCGCACGCCGCGCCGCCGCTCGCTCTCTACTCCTACTCTCATTATAATTGCGCCGCTGCGCTCACCGTTCGGTCTATATAGATATAGGCGCGTGTTGCGCGCTCTCCCCGCTTTCTTGCTGCTTGCCGCTGTTGCCGCTGTCTGGCTCGTGGCACTGCTCTTGTACTGCTGCTTTGAACTCAGCTGTCAGCTGTGGCGCGTAGCTTTGTATTGGGAGTGGGGGAGCATAAGATGCTCTTGTATAATCTAAAATGTTGTTTCATATGATTTAGTATTCAATATTTATAAATTTCTTGTGGAGCTTGTACGGGGTGTTACAAGAGAGAGAGAAGAGAGAGAGAGAGAGAGAGAGAGAGAGAGAGAGAAATCACGTTAAAAATCACGTCAGAAATTACTCATAAAATAGAATTTTTTTTAATTGAAATAAAATTATTTTGTTTTTACCAAATAATTATGAAAAATAGATGTGTTGATAAATCACCCCGGTCCTCCACTTCACAATCCATTATCTTACTGCCTGAGCTATTTTTACTTGTCCTAATGATGACTCAAAGATCATGTATGATTCTCAGTAATCTATCGTTTACGTGTATAGACTGTATATGTAAATACATATGTATATCGTGTATATCTACTGCTTATTGACAAAATAAGGAAAATAATTTCATTAATAAAAAAAATCTAATTAACCAATTAAACATAAGTGTATTTCGTGTTTTCATCTTTATAAATTAGATTGATTCTACTATGCTTAATAATATAATGTTAATATCAAATTTAGATTATAAACATCAATCTTAACTTCGAAAATATTATAAATCATATTAATTTGTATCTTAAAGTATACGTGTAAACTGTACAAAGTTATAAATCAAACATATTGTTAGATAGTAACAGTATAGAATTTGAATACTTACTACAGCACAAATAGCGCAGGCAGTAAGATAATGGATTAGGGAGTTGAGGACCGGGGTTCGATCCTCGGTTAGGGCAACTTTTTTGTAATTTTTCTGCGATCAATTTATTTGGATTATCAACAAATTTATTTTACATAATTGTCTATAAAAATTAAAATAATCTATTTTAATTAATAGAAATACTTGAATTTTATGAGTGACTTCTGACGTGATTTTTAACGATTTCTCACGTGAGATATCACGCCAAATAATTACGTGATAAATCATGTGATAAATCAAGTGACCGTTCACGTGATTGATCGTATGATAAATCACGTGATTTTTCGCGCCAGGGTTTTTTTTTTGCATTTTTTAGACATTTTGAGGTAATGTCAAAAAATCATTAATACAAAATTGGTAGAGTTCTTACGATTACATTTTATTCATTTGACAGTCTTTATTTTTAATGTCAACTATCGACGGAAATAGGATTAATACCCTTTTTCGCCTTTTACACTCCGAAATCCTCCCACAACAACCCTGATGACGCATCTATTTTGTTAACGTTTATTATACGTCACTTAATGACTTTTAACTGTTTACGCCCTCTTAATACGTATATATATATATATATATATATATATATATATATACATATATATTTTTTTTATTTCAGCTTTAAATGTGTTGATTCAACTATACTTTAAGCGCTTGAAATTGGAATAAAGCCATCTGAACGTAGCGCTATTCTGACATAGCATTGGTGCCGTTTAACTACTCATAACAGTACCACAAAATTAATCAGTTTGATTTTGCAGCTTGCAATGAAATTAAATAAATTTTATTCATTCGTAATTATTGTTTGTACATGGACCATAATATCAACAATAGCTGCGGTGCAGAATATTAAAATTGGTAAGCTATTTCAAATAATAAAAATAAAAACTAGCATTGTTATATTCAATTTATGTAGACGATCATAGTTACATATTCTTCTATCAATAATTATTGTATCAACAAAGGTGTTTTATAAAGTTAAATTTTGAAGTGTTTCTTTATAAACAGTTTTTAATACGATTATATAAGAAGAAGTTGAAACGTGAATTTTAGAAATAAATTTTGGTCTTTCTTTTTTCGTGACAACTTTTACTGATTAGTAAATACCTGCAAGAACTGTAAATTGCACTTTTTAAAGTTTACCAAATATATACTTCTATACATTTCAAAAAATTGATGCTGCAAAACACTTAGACCAATTAATTAGTGCACAAATACCAGATAAAAATGAAAATAAAAAATAAATTATTTGCTGTTGTACGCTGTCAGTATTTTACAAAATCCCACACTCACTCCGTAGAGAGATGTCTAATGAACAGAACAAGCCTTGGTTTGGTACAATTCATTGATCCGTTTAGTCTGAATCCTGCGGTACTCAAAGAAAAATACAGACTATTGAAACAAGCATTATTAGAATAATATTTAAAATAATACAAAAACGTGTTTTTATTATTTTTCTGAAATTTATATCATAATTCTGTATTAAATATATTACAATATGTTGTTCTACTACTTTTTTACATTTATTTGGAGTTCTAGCACTATACTTTAACTTTAGTAGATCATGACCTGTAAAAAAAAGTACGTGTATTTACAAATTGCAATATGTTTTACATATCATTATAAATACTTATATAAAAATGTCTTATAATATACCTGTATGTAAGTATTAATAATATAACTGCAGTTCTGTAAAACTTTTTATAGGTTATACTATATTACTGTGTATACTGTATACTGTTTATACTGTACAAAAAAAAACTAATTTTTACATCTACAATACTAGAATATTTTGAATATTATTTAAATACATTCATACATACCAATTTGATTAGAAATAACATTTTAGTGTCCGCCACTGACATATGCACCATCAACAGTTGAAATGCGTAACAGTCTTCTCAATTTTCTTGCCTCTTTTGTATTACACTCTGCTTGTTTTTCAGCATCTTTGATACGTGCTTGATCTTTTGTTACTGTAGTGAATAATGCTTTTTGCCAGGCTTGATATTCAACTCTGACATAAGATACAGTAATCCTTTCCAGCCACTTGAAAACATTATACAAGCTAAGAAGGCAGATATTTGTAGAGTCTCAAGTCCAACAAAGTCCGTTTTAGGAGCAATATTCCACGAAACATTATTAAAGGACTCATTAGCATTATGAGTTTTTCCACCCAGTCCGGTTTTATGTCGTGCAATAGTTCGTTGCGCGGGATTTCCATGATGGACGCGATTTGAGCAGCTGCGTCGTTCTTCCCTAGAGAAGGAAGTGCATCCGTTCTGGACGCAGCTTCTGTATGTTTCCCGAATTTTGTTTGGTTATGTCTTGAAAACAATCCAAGACGCCGACGTCATATGCATCTTTCTGAGAGGGTTTATTATTTCCCTCTTTTTTGCTACCACCCTTTTTTTGTGACCATGTTCCCTTGTTGGATGTGTCGTCTGCTGTCTGCGTAACGTTCATGCTATGCCCCGTCCACTTCTTTTTCTGACCGGGGTTGTTGCCTGTTGGCTTGTTAAGCTGACTGTTTTTTGACTCGTTATTACCCGCGGGTGGGTAGGTGGTTTTCTGATTCTGGTTATTTTGTTTGTTTTGCGCGTTTTGATTATTTTGCGCGTTGGCTCGATTTCGATTTGTGTCATCGTTATCGTAGTCGGCAAGTATCTCGAGAAATTTGTTGACCGATTTTATCTCGTGCCCGGTCACTATACGCCGTATGTCTCGGTCGAAGTGCTCCGCGATCTTTTTCACAAGCTCGTGCTCTTCTAGATTTAGTTCTAGCTCGCGGACTAGACCGAACATATAAGTGGCATAGCTTACACGGCTTCGAGGCCCAGGGCTGTACTGTCCGAATTCTACTTTACGACCATTCGTTCTTTGAATTTAATTATTCCAGTAGCGTTCCCTGAAGCGCGTTGAAAACGTCTCGAAACTATCCACCTCTGCTTGAATCAGATACCACCAGTTATGCGCGTCGCTTTCCAAGGCTTGAGATATTACGTATTTCAACTCGTGGTCTTCCGGTTTGACCAGCTTTATATAATTATCTAGTTTTGATAAGAACTAGTTCTTCATGGGTCTTTCGCTTGCCAGATACGCCACCTAAGAACAGGGTACTACCATCCTGCACCGATGGCACAACTGATGGGGGGGGGGGGGGGGGGGGGGATGTACTATTAAAAGGGTCAAAATTATTTATATTTTGTAAAGAGTTATTCATTTATTCCTTTGATAGTTATTTGTAAGCGATACAGGATATCAGCCTATAGGAGATGGAGTGGACTGCATACATACTCTTCGAGAGCCTGGAGCTCATGGACTACTAAGTATGGTGGAGACCGGAGCAAGCAGCGAGTACTACCATTCGCACGTTACTCAGTTGAGAGCCAGATCATTAATGCCCGCTGCTGGCTCCGGGGCTCCTTATATACCCGAGTTGCTCCCTCTCTCCTGTGTTATATGCGCGTACGCCATCTACCGTGTTACATGCGCGTACGCCTTCTACCCGCGCATAGGTAGACTATTTGCATACTAAGTTGCATTCAGTACTTTCAATGAGGAAAGTATCAGTGATCCCATAATTTTTCTACCGAATTGCGAAAAGAAAATACTTGGCTCAGTCACCATTATCACGGACTACTGTGAAATTAGAAACATTCTTCATGAAAATTTAAACGATGCAAAAAGAATTTTTGTAATTGGCAAATTGCATACCGAAATGGCTTCAGCGATTCAAAATTTTCCCTCGCTAACACAGCTGTATATGCTTTGCAACCAGCGCTTTGAATTTTCACACGCGCTCAGTCTTTAATCTGCTGCATCATAAATCTAAAAAATTATCTTTTTCTTGTCAAAACACAGCTGACACCCTCGCATTCCTAACACCAGCAGGTCATATCTTTCAAATCTAAGCGAGCGAGAGAGAGAGAGAGAGCCGCTGCTCTCAGTATACCAGCTAGCGAGAGAGAGAGTCTCTGCTCTCAGTATACTAGCGATCGACAGGGAAGGGAGACTCGGATCTCGTGCAAGAACGAGCTTCTCGAGGACTGACGAAAAGCACATACGCATGTTTATAAATCATGTCAATAAAAATTTTCCCTCGCTAACACAGCTGTACATGCTTTGCATCCAGCGCTTTGAATTTTCACACGCGCTCAGTCTTTAATCTGCTGCATCATAAATCTAAAAAATTATCTTTTTCCTGGCAAAACATAGCTTACACCCTCGCATTCCCAACACCAGTAGGTCATATCTTTCAAATCTAAGCGAGCGAGAGAGAGAGAGAGCCGCTGCTCTCAGTATACCAGCTAGCGAGAGAGAGAGAGTCTCTGCTCTCAGTATACTAGCGATCGAGAGGGAAGGGAGACTTAGATCTCGTGAAGACGGGATCTTATATTCAGCTGAGTGATGCAGCATCCTATAGGCATACCAACTCACTTGAGAGAAGGGAGACTCCGCTCTGGAGGAGGAAGGCCCACAGCGAGCGAGGGGGAAGGGAGACTCTCGAGGACAGGGGCCCTATGCTTATACACGGACCGGCGTACCAAATCATCCCAGCCCGAGTGATGCAGTATCCTATAGGCATACAAAATCACTCGAGAGAAGGGAGACTCGGGGCTGGAGGAGGGAGGCCCTATGCTTATACACGGGCCGGCGTACCAAATCACCCCGGGTGATCCAGTATGCCTATGATCTGGTATGCCTATAGCCTAACTACTTGTCATTTTTACTCATAATTCTTTTTTTTCAGCATTTAAAGGTGTTGTGTCCCCTTAAGCCTCCTTTTAGCGTCCTTTATTTCTTGTACGCGGGAATCTACTATTTCCTGGTCTCTACCAGTTTTATAGTATTTCTTTCTCGCCCGTTGTTTTCGCCTTATGGTTTAGTGGCACTTGCTACGTGCACTCGCAATCTTCTTGTCACACCAGTATACTATATGTTGTCGTCTACTGTATGCCACTCTTTCAGGCATAGCAGTGTCACATGCTTGGGTGATGTTTACCGTCACCTGCTCCGTCTTGCTGCTCACCGTTCCAGACAGTTGCATTTCCTCTAGTGCTAACAGGAACATTTCCTTTTCATAATCCTTCGTTTTCCAACTAACTCTATTGGTCGTTGTATTCGCGCTTGGCCCCTGTTTTGATATTCCTACCTGCATTATTATGGCCTGGTGATTACTATGTGTATAGGGCTCATTTATTGTCCATGAATCAACTAAGCCAATAAGGCTGCTGCTAACAAACGCCAGGTCGACCCTGCGTCTCCACTTCTAAAGGTGTGGGTGCATCCTTGGTTAACTAGGATCAAATCCGGGAGAGCGAATGTTTCCAGGAGTACTTACCCTCCACGGTTAGTCCTTATGCTTCCCCACTTTACAGCCCACGCATTGAAGTCGCCTGCAATCATTATTGGTTGCCTCCCTACTGCGTCTTGTATGAGCCGATTTAGCAGTTGTTCGAACTGCTCGATTGAAGCGTTAGGTGAAGCGTAACAGCTGTAAACAGTGACACCTGCTATCTTAGCCCGCATAAATCCTTCTTTACGGGTCTCCATTTTTCCACAGAAAGCAACGTTTCCACATGCCCAGATCGCTGCTTTACCCATAGTGTCCCCCATATTACCCATACAGAATAGCTACGTCCACCTCTTTCTCGTGGACATACTAGTTGAGTAGGTCCTGTGCTTGCTGCCTAGCCATGGTTTAGATTTAACTGCACTATCTTCATTTTCGTTGGTCCTTTGGTTCTTTTAATGCGGCTCGGTAGGCTGGGCATGTATAGCTACCAGCTGCATGGTCACTCATTAATTCTTCATCCTTTTCCCGGCAGAGAATGCAGGTTAATTCTGCAATCAAACCAACCTACTTTTTCCATGCATGCAATAAACCCAACCTGCTTTTCCCATGTAATCGCCTGTTGGGCAATCTGGGCAGGCAGCTGTACGACGCACTATGGGATATTTTGACTTTTCCTGTTTCAAAATCAAATAAGTCCGAAAACAGTCGGTTGATCAACATGAAATTTTTGGAAGATGATGTTTGAACTATCAGAAATCACATAAAAATGACCAGAAATGTTGATGTTTACTGTATGGTCCAGTATAACTCGTTAAAGTTGACGGTTTTCGCAAAAAAATCACAAAAGTCACTGTAGATCAATGGAATTGTTTTTTATTTAATATTTGTAAACGATATTTTTATGTATTTTTCCCGCTGAATTCAAATCTGCCCCTTAAAATTTTGTAGGATTTTTTTTCATCCAGAAAATCGGGAAAAACGTGTAGAATCGCCAAAATTTTGTCTTTTATGACTCCGTAGGATTTGTTCTCATTCTATACAGTTATAAAACTCTGTAATTTTATGTTTTTTACAATGCTGATGGTAAATATATGTTTGATTATATAAACTGTATAATAAATACGTCATACGACCCACATTTACGCATGAGCGCGCGTGTTTTAGCGCAAAAAAGGAAACAACTCTTTATTTGCAGGGTGAGATCAGCCGGCCAAAATTTTTTTCTTCTGCAACCCGCGGTCAAGTTCTAAAAAGTGTTTCCAATGCCCCTGAATTTGTTCAGATTTTTAAATGTCAATTTTGGAAATTTTTCGGTTTTTAGCATGATTTAATTAATTTATAGCTCCTCAGGGAAGCATTTTTTAGATATAACGTATAGATACTTTAACTTTGACAGTTGATGTGTGCATAGCAAAGAGATAATAAGATATTTCATATGTACATTTACTTACATCGCGATTTTCATAAGTAGTGTTAACTTTTTTATTTAATTGTACATTTCACGTGTAATCATGACATAAAATAAAGCTAATTGTAAAGTAATATTTTAAAACTCATTTAAAGCCATAATTTTTTTCATTAAAGCATCCAAAAATTAGTGTATTTAAAATTTTTAAAAGAGTAACATTTCTCTATAATATTATTTCAACTATTTTATTTATCACAATAATTATAATTTTTTAAGTAACTGTTGTATTTGCAATATAATGAATGCTACTATTAACATATTATAAGAAACTTAAGTAACCGTCTTTGTATATTTGAGTGATATTGTCATAAATTTATTTGTTAAAATTTTACATTTTATTTGTTAGTTGTGTTATTGTAAGTATCACAGACAAGAAGGCGGGGTGGGGTCACTCCGTGAGCAAAAGACCAAGGCAGGAGCTTGTTGTAAGGTGCTGTATTGTCCAAGAGAGGAGCTCTGCTCTGTGTCGTGGTCGCCGGTGATCTGCTCGCTCCGCCGTCGATGCAACGCGTCGACGGCGAGCGATCGCACATGCAGAAGTGCAAGCATTGCACTTCGGCCCGTGAGAACTCCAGGCAGCGGCGTTCCCTGCTGACGATGCTTCTGCGTATCGTCGGCAACGGCCATAGGAGCCGTCATCGGAGAACCTAGAGCTCGTCCGTGACACGTCCGGACCGCGTGGGCAGCCGTCCTCGGCGCCCCGAAAAAACAGGGTCGCTCAGCGAAGCCGTGCCTAAAGTGCTGGTTTGAGTGTTGGCAGTAGTACGCGCAAAGCGCGCCCATGCATTTGTATGATTTTAATTTTAATTTTTTTTTTGTATATGTCCCTGGATGCCAGTGTTTATAAACACATAAGAAAAAGCGCAATGTTCCTGCGCATTGGATTTCTATCCAAACCACCTTTCAGCGCTGTGAAAGCTGAGAAAAGGTTTAAAAAAAATGTAGAATGTGTATATGTGTGCAACGCGGATGTTGTGCGTGTGTAACAGCCGCTGATGTTTTACAATTTATAAACAGAGGTTCTAAGTATAAAATATTTCTTTTTGATATAAAAGTATACTTGTATAATTTGATAAAGATCTGTAAAAAGAAAAGTGAGAAAAATACCAGCGCTATATAGAACATGCGCTATAAATGTAAAATATAAGAAGACCTTTATGATTAATAATTATACGCTGTCTGGGCATGTGCCCGTCCCTGTCGCTACGTACAGCTTGGCTTTATCTCGAAATTTCGTAACGAATGTTGAAATTTGCGGTGTCCCTGGTGCGGGAGCGGGCGAGACGAGCAACTACGAGGATCGGTCTGAAAGCGATACGCGATTTCGTTCTATCGTTTAAACGGCGCTTTGCAAATTTTCGGAAAGTTTCGCACGCCTTTTTATTTTAAAGGCAGCTTTGATAGCTTCACGCATTTCGCTCGATTGCTCCCTGTACGGAGCAGTTTAGGAACATCATAATCTGCGAGAAAAAATCGATAAAATAACAGAGTACTTGATTCTCTTGAATTTGCTAATACTACTAGTCAATTAGGTGTTGTTGGCCTTTGACTCTACAGTCGTGGGTCCCAGATATCGAGAATAGAGAAAATATCTCTAAGGTCACGGAGCCTTTCTAGCTCCCTACGTAGGTGCCTGCCTCAAGTTTTCTTAACTCGAATTTCAGCAGAGTCTTGGAAGTGCTCTATAGGCTCCGTACTAATGGCAGCGGGTTTTAGAGCCTTTCTAGCTCACTATGAAAGTACCTGCCCGAGTAATCTTGGCTCGGTTTCTAGCAGAACTTCACAGGTGCTCTATAGGTTCCGAACAAGCCTTGGGTGGTGTGGCGTGTTGCTGTGTGGCTTTCATAGGCTCAACACACGACTCAACGTGAAGGGCCCCGCTTTTTATTGTGCATATGTGCTCTGGGCTCAACCGCTTGACAAAAGTTGCATGGCGACGGGTCTCAAAGCCTTTCTAGCTCCCTGAAAAGCATAGCAGAACTTAAAAGGTGCTCTATAGGCTTCGGACAAGCATTGGGCGATGTGGCGTGTTGCTGTGTGGCCTTCATAGGCTTAACACACTCGCTCAGCCTGAGATATCCAGCTTTTGACTATGCCCAGGAGCTTTGCACTTAACCGCTTATATATTTATATTATATATTTATATTATATTTATTATATAGCTTATATAAATTATATTATACGCTACACCTGTGGGCAAAAATGAACCCAACTACACACAAACTTTTGGTACACGGGTGTCAGATCGCTAGAAATTTCCCTCTTCCTATGGCATACTTTGCAGAAGATAGGCTAGAATCATGGCACAAGTACTATAGGTCAAACACACAAGATCATTGTCGTCAATATTCTCGAATAAATCGTATTACAGATTTATACAACAGAGCGATTGAAATGAGTGATCCTTTAAAATCCCTCATCGGAATAAAAAAGAGAATAGCTGTTTTGCGCAAACATAAAATTTCAGCTGAAGTTAAGAATTACATAAAGAAAAAGTGAGTATTGGAAATAAAAATGTGTTACTTGTCTCCTTTATTTTAAAATTGATATAATTTTTTAGTCTTCTTGAGTCAACATTTGATGAAGTAGAAATTGACGACGAATGCAGTGATTCTGAAAAGGATGAGACTGAAATGATCACAAATGATATTAAAATATTTAGTATATATAATAGCATAATAGTTCAATTTATTGTATTATAATTGTAATTAAACTATTCGTAACATTTCTACGAATACAATTACTTAATCTCTTACCTTAATTTCATATTTTATCTATTTTATTACTAATCCGAAGACGAAATTAACTATGTATATTTACGTAAGTGCATATTTTTAAAATATATTAGGGGGGATGTGCCCAGTATACATAATGCCTAGTATGGATAATTTGATGTTTCCAGCTTCCAATAACAGATAGAGCTACTTTAGGTCGGTTTTTTCGTACGTATTTGTGGTCTAATAAACATACTTTGGTACCGTTATTTTAAATTAATCAGAAAAATTCATAAGGAAAATAAGTAAATATGCATTTCAAAAGTGTGAAAAGTTATTTTACGAGGATTGAAAATTGAACTTTTAATATTGATGTCGCGAATTATTCACGGGACATCGAATCGGGACAATTCCTAATCATAGAGGGCTATGTAAGGAACAAATTCAGTTGAAAATTTTTCACTTTTGTGGAGGGTAAGTAAATAGGTACAGTCGAAATTGTTAAAATTATCCATACTGGGAGCATGTTTACGAGATTTTGTAGATTTCCTTGTAGAGATTGGACTAGAGAACACGTAGAAATTTCGAATTCGAATATTCATCGCGTTGTTTAAAAGTTATGCCCAAAATAGTTAAGGGTATCCGTACTGGGCACACTTCCCCTATATCTATTATATATGCATAGATATAAATATATATACACACAACATTTAGGTACATAATACTACATACGGATGTGTGTGAGCGCGCGCGCACATATATATATATATATATTATAACACTCAGTTAATACCTTTCTGCCATGTTATAACCAGGGCTAGAAGGGCCCTGTTTATTGTAAATTAACGTCGGGCGTGCTGAAGGCACGGCTCGGCCGACTCAGATCATGCACGTGTTTTTACACGGGCCCGCGGAGGCGGCGGAAATAACACACGAGAAGTTTAGATAAGGAAATGTATATTCAATTGCACTATACACAGAGGTGCAAACGCTGCATACTTCGACGAACGATAAAGAGAGACGAGAGATATTACCCCGTCGACGTGAGAGAGTGAGAGTGCAGGTACTTACAACTCAGTAGTGGCAGTAGTACTTAACGCAACGGACGTCTCGGACGTGGAGATGCAGCAGTTCGGACGGGCGTCGCAGCGGCTCGTCAGTAACGCACGGACGAATATCGTTCGCTCTCGAGATGCTCGCAGGAACCACAACAAACACGTGTATAGTAGCAGCGCGAGCTACTCGTGTGGATAGCGCAGCGAGACTAACTCTAGTCGCGGCTCTCCCTGCCGTCGGCACATCGTTGTCATATCTCGCCAACGTTGTGCGGCCAGACAGCAACCGCGCTACCTATGCTCTCACTCTCTCTGTCTCTATCTTGCCTCGTCTCTTGTTCTCGCTCGTTTCGGCGCTCGTTGGCAGCTTGCTGAAATAATAATCTTATTACAATTAGTACATGATTAGCAGTTAG
>JAZHPH010000192.1:177765-188307 GCA_037356405.1 Nasonia oneida | reverse complement strand
GAAAAATTTATCCGATTGATGAATTATCATCACAAAAATAGTCATTATCTTTTCTATTTTTCAAATGAATCTTCGCATTATTATTTTGGCTTTTTGGCAAAACCAGGAGTGATGTTGAGAACCTTCCAACGTGTTCTCAAATTTGTAAGTTAACTAAAGGTTGTCTAATACCTCTTTATGACACCAAGATTGTCATAACTACACAGAAAGAACAACTTTTTGTCATTTTTTTTCTATTTTCAGGATCCAAATTTTTCCAGAACCAATTTGAGACCATTTGAACGGTTCGTCGAAGTATTTTATAGTGAAAAGAGGCTGTTACCTATTGGATAATACTCGTATAGCAACTTCAGAATTAGTAGGATGCCATTACAATAAATTTTCCATCCTTAATTTACGGTTTTTTTGAATTTTCAGGATAATCCGATTAACACTGGTGATTTTGCCACTCGCCATTCAAAAGCTGAGAATTTTCTACAAAATTTAACATTTTTTTGAAAATTTTTAGATGAAATAAAAAGTGGGCAGCAGGGGTGTAACGTTGGGAAAGAATGCCTCATATATATATATATATATATATATATATATATATATATGCATACACGAACATCAGAATTGCGATGTATACAATCCCAAAACCCTGCAAATAAAGAGTTGTTTCCTTTTTTGCGCCAAAACACGCGCGCTCATGCGTAAATGTGGGTAGTATGACGTATTTATTATACAGTTTATATAATCAAACATATATTTACCATCAGCATTGTAAAAAACATAAAATGACAGAGTTTTATAACTGTATAGAATGAGAACAAATCCTACGGAGTCATAAAAGACAAAATTTTGCCGATTCTACACGTTTTTCCCGATTTTCTGGATGAAAAAAAAAATCATACAAAATTTTAAGGGGCAGATTTGAATTCAGCGGGAAAAAATACATAAAAATATCGTTTACAAACATTAAATAAAAAAAAAATAAATTGATCTACAGTGACTTTTGTGATTTTTTTGCGAAAACCGTCAACTTTAACGAGTTATCCTGGACCATACAGTAAACATCAACATTTCTGGTCATTTTTCTGTGATTTATGATAGTTCGAACATCATCTTCCAAAAATTTCATGTTGATCGACCGACTGGATTCGGACTTATTTGATTTTGAAACAGGAAAAGTCGAAATATCCCATAGTGCGGCGGTCTGTGTATCTCCATAGGTTTTTTGAAGGGTTTTTACGGACGGCTCCTCTACTACTTCCTTCTCTTTCGAAAACTCTCTACTCAGGGCTTCTAGAATATTCTGTTTAGAGGTTAGTATGTTGTGGTCTTCTATTTCAAAGACCACTTCATGCTGAAGCCTCTTGATTGTGGCTTCGTCTACCAGCACTGCTTTAATCGCTTCTTGAAGCTCTTGCGTTTTCACTTCCTTGGTGCGTCGTAACTACAAAGGAAGATCTCCTGCTCCCGTTTTGCGTATCTTATTTACGCTGTTACCAAAACCGCCAGATTGGGGTCCGCTTTTATTTTCCTCTAAATATCAGCGTACGAATTTCCCTCAGCAGCTTTTATAACAAGTGCATCAGGCCTGGTGGATCTCTCGTGGTTTTCTAGTGCCATTTTTGTTCTTGAATGGCAATGGTCAATTAGTCAGAAAGGTGCAAGCCGCTAAAGGTGTGCACTACTAAATATATCGATTATTTTGCTTAATTAATATGACCCAATCTAAGTTGATTTTTACCAGCATATTGCTTCGAGGTCTGGGAGACGACCGTACGGCAGCGCGTGTCATGAAGGGCAGGCCAATGGTAACGCGACCTCTAGGTATACCTAGACGTAGATGGGAGGACAATGTAAAAGCGGATCTAGTAGAAATAGAACGGGTGGGTGGTGATCGGAGAGGTGCATCTTGGGTGGGATTAACACAAGATAGGGCAGCGTGGAAGGCTTGCGTGGATGAGGCGATGAACTTTCGAGTTCCAAATGCCACGTAAAAAAAAAAAAAAAAAAAAAAATTTCTTCGCGGTCAAATACAAATATTACTGCATTTGTATCATCCGCATAACAAAAATGCTAAACGATCATTAAATTTATCAAACGCAAGATATTTGGGATAGCATAATCAAACAAAGCAACGTGGATTCGGCAATTACAATTGTCTGTTACAACCGTATTATTTTTTAAAACGGTTAGAGAACGATGCTTTCACTCATCTAGCAAAGAGCTAAGACTTTAGATCCGATAATTCCATTGCAATAACGAATGACGATCGCTTTGTTCAGATATAAGAATTTATTTTTGACGTAATAACCATGAAGGAATCTATGTATAACAAGAGTCTCATTGATACATACATGCGAAGTCTGCAGCAGAAGATGCAACGCGAAGTTAGCTGCGAGCTGTAAAGACAGATCCGCACGGAGCAGGATGAGCGCGCATCCTGCTGCTCTGTTTGCCACTGTGCGTACACTACTAAGGACATAGCTGTCTACAGCAATATTGCTCCAAAAGCTCAGCACGGTTATAAAATCTTCCTTCAATATTATTAAATCCAGTGAATCTGTGAACAAACATTCAGGCAATATTGCTAAAAGATTGGGGTTTATATTGGGTCATGAGCATCGAACCCTCACTACACTAGCTTAAATCTCAGGGTCAAGAAGGTTACATCAACTAACCTCGTTGTTGTTATTTCTTTATCCTAAGACCAACATAAATAAACAATCGATTCTTTATAATTTATTAATATAAAGTACAAAATGCTGCTGTTGCAACAATAAATAATATATATTCTGTCAAACTTTCAGGTGCCATATTTCATAAAGGGGATGAAGATTTAATCTTAGCGTTTGATGAAGCTCTAAGAGATCTAGATAATGAACAAAATAAAATATTTAACCTAAAAGCTGTTAAAAAAATTAATATTGAATTTGAAAGTTTTAAGGTTGCTACTGTTGGTATGTTAAGCAGATGTGATTATTCAGTTTTTGCCTTAATATTTCATAAAATTACTAAAATCATATTTTTGCTTCCTACGAAGACGAGTATAACACAATAATTAATGCGAAAAGTAGTATATCTTGCGCACTTTTCGTAAAAAGTAGTACAACTAAGCTGCCTGCAGTCGAGAAAATCACAACTTAATACACTTCGAAAACTTTACTGCCCTTTCTACTTTGCGAAGGTAAAAGTCGAGGAGCGGATAGATTTAAACCCTAGGTGACGCGTCGGTATTCGCATCCGTTGTGCAGAAAAACTTTCTCACAATGTATAATTTGAAACGCTGTAGCTTGCTTGGGCTTACTTTGTGCTGCGTTTTACCCGGAATATTTCTCGGCACCGTCCACGTGTTTTCTCGGCTTTGCGATAGTGCAGGCTTTCTTCTTACAAAGGGACGCCAGACGACCGAAAATCGTGAAGACCGCAAAGTCTTTTTTATGCGCCTGCACTCTCGCGCCATCGAATCTTCCTGCAGCTAAGCCGTAATATAGTTAAGAGCGGGAGGGGTTCTTGGACAGCAGAGGAGGTGGAACAGAGGAAAAAATGACCCAGAACTCAAGCGATTGATGCTGTGATGTTCTTATTTATTTAGGTTCTGATGATCACATTTATAGCATATTTTACCCAAAACTTGAGATAAACCGAATTCTCATAAAACCAACAGAGCTTTACAAACCACTAAAAATCTGACGAATTTTTTTCCCGAAGCTAAACTCATTCACCCATGTATAAGGTCGTACAAACTCCCCGGCACTTCTACTCATGAAGCGACCCACCGGCTGAATTCGAATAGACCCTGCCCGTGCCTCTGCTGCCCGCGACGAATAACCGCTGTTATCCTCGCTCGCGCCAGGAGATAGTGGGCAGCCTTCTAGGATGCTCACAACAACACGCTTCTGACCGGCCACGCAAGACTCTGCCTGCAATGATCGACCGCTGTCGCTCTCGCTTGCACGCGCCGTCCATCTAATCCAACTAGCTAATATGCACTTTTCGCTTTACACTTCCCGAGCTTAACGACACTTAACCGCGATACACTTTGCCCTTAAAACCGCTGAACTTTTTGATTTCCAACGATCAAAGACAAACCAAATTATTCACCATAGACAAACCTTAACTTTCATATCAAACCAAGAGATAAACCAAATTTTGCTAATACACAGACACCGGGAGACAATCCCGCGGAAAACCACAATTCTACTTCCCGAATCGCGACACAAAGAAAATCAAAAACCGACACGAAACGGAAACGAAACTTTCTCTAAACCGTAGCCCGTTCAAGTCACCTCAACTAAGAGTTTCAGCGACACGCCTGACGCGAATCCGCGTACCTTCTATTAGGCCCCGTCCGCGCGTGCTTTTCGATCTCGCTCAAACGCGTTTAGTTTCGCTCATATTTAATTATGTAGAATAACAACGACAGGCCCTATAAATCACGCTTAATAATTTTTCATTCATCTCTCTACAGCTTCTATTTGGCCTCGCAGTTTCCTCATCGGCGATGGTTCTCCGGGTTTGTATCTGCTCAGCAATACTCTCGTTCTCGCGTTGATCTGGCAACGCTGCGACTCCTACTCCTCGTACCCTCTCGTTTTCTCTCTCCTCTCTCTCTCTCTCTCTCTCTCTCTCTCTCAACCTATACAGCACAAAGACCCCAAAAGGTGTGAGTTTTGTGGTCTGTACTACCACGCCAGGTGCCAGAACACAACCAACGTGAAGGCCATCCTGGTGAATGACAGGCAGACCATCGCCTGTCTCCCATGTGCAGACAAAAACAAAGTGAGGACTAAGTCCATCTCTGCTACAACATTAGCAACGGGAGTAACTGCAACAACATCAGCAGGCAAGAGCACTCCCAAACAGCAGCAGCCGGGGAACAAGAAGATAAGGTCAGCACCACCATCAACGAACACGTCGAGAAATCCCTCACCAGCCCGCTCGGCCGGTGTGACAACATCTACGCCGTCCGTTGAGGCTGCCTTGAGGGACATTCGCAGTGCCCTTGACGACATTCGCAATGCTCAAACGGAGGCCCTCAAGACACAGAACATTGTGTCGGAGAGGATCTCCAAAATTGAGCAGCGTCTGGGCCCAATTGAGAGGCGATTCAAGGCCCTCAATGAGCTGCCTGCACTCAAGACCCGCATACAAAATGCTGAGTCCACCATCACCGAGCTGCAGGCACAAATTCAAGATCTCTCATCGAGGAGCCCGACAATGCAGCAGGACAGCAGCAGCACTGTGCCCAGCGCTGCGGACATTTGCAGCCTGCGCAGTGAACTGGCAGAGGTCAGGAGGCGACAGTAGCAGACCTCTAACAGTGTGGTTGTTGTCACGGGCCTGCACTACACCCGTGAAACCTCGCTGCATCTCCTCGCTTTCTCAGTCGTAAGCGCGCTTGACCACACAGTCCTCAGAAGGGACATAGCATCAGTCAGAACCATGGGTAGGCTTGATGTAACCAACAGCTCTGCCAGGGGTGACGGCAGACTGCCACCATTAGCCGTCACCTTATCTTCAAGTGCGCTTGCACGCTCGATCGTCATCGCCAAAGCTCGGAAACGCAAGCTGCACACTAGCGAATTCGACGCCACCTTGCTGGAGGAATCTAATGCTCTGAGCCCTGACCATCAAGGGCTCGTAAACATCAACGAGCTGCTCCTCTCTGACGTCCACAAGCTGCGTTTGAGGGACAGGCTGGAGGCCAAGAGGCAGGGTTGCCGAACATTCATCAGAGATGGGAGACTCTACATGCGCTGCAACGACGACAGCGAGCGTGCTACCGTCATCAACACCGACGCTGAGCTGGAGACTTTTTTAGCCCGGTTTCCGCTTGCTGCCGACATCGTTCAACACTGAGGCTACAACACAAACACATCATTCCACCACATCCACCATCAAGCTCATCTGCCACATCTTCATCCGGTTCTAAGGTATCTCTGTCCGAAGGTCTACGAGTCTGTCATTTCAATGCGAACTCGCTTACGGGTCACATTGAGATGATCAGGCTTTTCTTATCCACTCGCTCTCCATTTCACGTAATAGCTTTTACCGATACCTGGTTGAGCGAGAAGGTTTCGTCCATCCCTTCATTGGATGACTACCTACTCTACAGACGAGACAGAGACAGAAACGGAAGAGGTGTGGCCCACTACATACATAAATCACTGACAGCTACCGTTATTTCATCATCTGATGGTGAATTGTCTGGCAAGCCAGGTAAGCCTGGATATCTCTTCTGCGAGGTATCAGCAAAGGGAATCTCTTCAATCTTCGTGGGGGTTGTGTATCGTCCTCCTCACGCTCCATTCTTCCAAAGCTCTAATTTTATTGTCCAGATAACAACCCACATGCACAGCTACTCCACGAAGGTCATAATGGGAGACTTCAACTCTGACCAGCTTTCTTCATCTGATTTATCAAGGCCTTCATTGATGAAAATTCCCTTTCTTCTGTCCCCTATGGTGCCACGCAACATAAACAGGGTTCGGATACCTGGCTTGACTTGTGTCTAATCGACGAGCAGGATCGCCTGCTGTCACACTGGAAGACAGACTCACCTTTCATCAATGGACCCGACCTTATCACAGCCACTTTCGACGTACAGATTCCACGATACGTACCTAACACATACTCCTACAGAAACTTTAAGGGAATCAACGCCGAGAAGCTAAGGGACTTTCTTAGCACATGTGACTGGTCATCCCTCATCGCTTCATCACTTGATGAATGCATCTCTACCCTTAACGCTAACCTCACTATCGCCATTAATGAACTCGCCCCATTACGGACTGTAACACCGAGAAAACAACGTCACCCGTGGTTCACCACGGCTCTTCGTGACCTTGTATCTGAGAGGGAGAGACTTTACAGGCGTTTCAGGGACTCCAGGCTTGATTCAGATCTCCGCTTATACAGACTAGCTAGAGACAATGCTCACAAACAGGTCGAGGAAGCCAGGCTGAATTATTACTATTCACGCCTGTCAACCTTGACTGATGTTGCCGAGATCTGGAGAGAGCTGGAGAAACTTGGAATTTCTGCAACTAAGGCCCCTTTGCCACCTCGCTTTAGCACAGATGAACTCGCATTTCAGCGCGATCTCAAATGATCCGCTGGCTCCTGCTGTTGAGGATTATCTTGTTACCCTGGAAAGTCTTGACCTCCCTGAACATTTCGAGTTTGGTACCACAACGGAATCGGACGTGTTGGCTGCAGTATCGCACTTCGACACCCAGGCCAGGGGAAGCGACGGCATCCCTCAGGTTGTTATCTCAAAAGCACTGCCAATTCTCGCTCCTCTACTATGTCACATTTTCAACCTGTCTCTGAGCGAAACCCGTTTCCCATCTGCCTGAAAATTGTCACTTGTACGTGCACTCAACAAAGTCAGTTCACCAACAGCCCTGACTGACTACCGTCCGATTTTACTTCTCTGCTTTCTCTCCAAGGCCCTGGAGTGGCTGGTGCACAGGCAAGTCTCACAATACCTAGAATCAAGGCTCTTACTAGACAACTATCAAACAGGCTTCTGCACTGGCCACAGCACTCAGTCTGGCCTAATTAAGCTAACTGATGATGTCAGGGTCGGGATAAACAAAAAGAAAGTGACACTCCTTCTACTCTTTGATTTTAGCAAGGCGTTTGACACTGTATGTCACGTCCGGCTCCTGAGGAAGCTATCCACCTTCGGCTTCTCTAAGCAGGTTATCCGCTGGTTTGCCTCCTATCTCACTGGGAGAGAGCAAGCCGTCGTTGGTGACAATAGCAAGCGTTCCTCTTCGCAGCGTCTTAACATCGGCGTCCCGCAGGGCTCCGTCTTAGGTCCCCTGCTGTTTGCATTGTACATCAACGACATTGGTTTCTGTCTAGACTCCGATGTTTCCCATCTTATTTACGCGGATGATGCAAATTGACAGTCATTGCCACCTCGAGGAGCTCGATTCTTTATCAAACAAGATGAGTGCGAATGCCGAGAGGATAATGGGCTGGGCTGCGCAAAACAAGCTTAAACTTAATGTTACAAAAACCAAAGCAATTGTCCTGGGCTCCCCATACTACATAAATCTACTTCCCTCAACAGCTAACACTTTCATTAATATCGGGGGTGCCCGGGTCAGCTTTGAATCCTCTGTGCGTAATCTGGGACTGGTGCTTGACTCTAAACTCTCGTGGAAAGAGCACGTTACACAATTGTGTAAACGTGCTCACTCGCTAATGTACAGGCTTTACTTTTTTAGAAAAACATGTCGTGCAAGCACTCCTATTTCCGATCATCGACTACTTCCGCGTCTCGCTCCGGCCTGTGAGGGGCGAGGTAACACCTCTGGAAATACCTGCCTTCGCGACTGAGACGCTGAGGAACTAGTTTCATATCAGCGCCTAATACTTATGGAATAGCCTGACATCTCACATCACAAACACCTCATCTACTGTCATCTTCCGAAAACTTGCTAAATATCACTTCTTTCAACTCGAAAACACATAACTCATACACACTCAAGCACACGCACACACCTACTCATTCTCGCGCTATTAATTTCCACCATCGGTACACTTTTACACTATACATAATCTAAACACGCCTCAACTTACTGTATTCTACTTTCACCTCATAATGCTGAATCTTATTATTGTACAACATAATGTACGCAAATAAAAGCTATCTAATCTAATCTAATCTCTCTCTCTCACTCTCTCTCTCTCTCTCTCTCTCTGAATGTCTTGAAGGACATTCGTGAAGCTCTCGATGACATCCGCAATGCTCATGCGGAAGCCATCCAGACACAAAACATCGTGTCGGAGAGGATCTTGAGAATTGAACAACGTCTTAACCCGCTGGAGAAGCGCCTAAAGGCCCTCGATGAGCTGCCTGCACTCAAGACTCGCATACTTAATGCTGAGTCCACCATCACCGAGTTGCAGGCACAAGTCCAAGATCTCTCATCGAGTAGCCCAGCACTGCAGCAAGTCAACAACAACAACAGCAACAACAGCAGCAGCGCTGCGGAAATTAGCAGCCTCCGCAGTGAGCTGGCTGAGGTCAAACGACGGCAGGAGCAGACCTCAAATAGTGTTGTTGTCATCACGGGCTTGCACTACACACGTGAGACCTCGCTGCATCTTCTCGCGTTTGCAGTCATAAACGCACTTGACCCAACGGTCCTGCGGAGAGATGTTGCATCCGTCAGGGTCATGGGTAGGCTCGATGCACCCCGGAACACCGTCAGGAGTGATGGCAGATTGCCACCACTGGCCGTCACCCTCTTGTCGAGTGCACTAGCACGAGCAATCGTCGTTGCCAAAGCTCGTAAACGCAAGCTCCACACCAACGAGCTGGACGCAACCGTGATGGAGGAGGCCAAAGCTCTGAGCCCTGACCACCAAGGGCTCATAAACATCAATGAGCTACTCCCCACCGACGTCCACAAGCTGCGTTCACGGGCTAGGCTATTAGCCAAGAGGAGGCAGGGCTGCCGAACGTTCGTCAGGGACGGGAGATTGTTCGTGCGCTGCAACGATGACAACGAGCGTGCCACCGTCATCACCACCGACGCCGAGCTGGATGATTTTTTAGCTCGGATCCCGCTCGCCGTAAACATCACTCCACAATGATGCTGCCACACATACATTTCATCCCATCACGTCCGACATCAACCTCATCCGCCGTGTCTTCATCGGGTTCTAAGGTATCTCTGTCTGAAGGTCTAAGGGTCTGTCATTTTAATGCGAACTCTCTCACGGGTCACATTGAGATGATCAGGCTCTTTTTATCCACTCGCTCTTTATTCCACGTAATAGCTGTTACTGAGACCTGGCTAAGCGAGAGGGTGACATCCAGCCCTTCGCTGGATGATTACCTGCTCTACACACGAGACAGAAACAGAAACGGTGGAGGTGTGGCCCTCTATATACACAAATTTCTGACGGTTAGTGTTATTTCATCATCCGACGGTGAATGGTCCGGCAAGCCAGGCAAGCCTGAATACCTCTTTTGTGAGAGATCGGCCAAGGAAGTTTCTCCTATCTTCGTTACAGATTAGCTAGAGACTATGCTCACAAACAAGTCGAGGAGGCCAGGCTGAATTATTACTATTCACGCCTGTCCACCTTGACCGATATTGCTGAGATCTGGAAAGAGCTCGAGAAACTTGGAATTTCTGCCACCAAGGCCCCCTTACCATCTAGATTTACCACAGATGAACACAACACGCATTTCAGCGCGATCTCAAATGATCCGCTGGCTCCTGCTGTTGAGGATTATCTTGTTACCGTGGAAAGTCTTGACCTCCCGGAACATTTCGAATTCAAACCTATAACGGAATCGGACGTGTTGGCTGCGGTGTCGCACTTTGACACTCAGGCCAGGGGGAGCGACGGCATCCCACAGGTTGTCATCTCAAAAGCATTGCCGGTTCTTGCTCCCTGACTAACAAGGAAAGGTACCCAACCCGAACTCACCGATTTTGATGATTTTCATATATGTTGTAGAACATAAAAAAATAAGAGACACGCATTTTTTTTATCGGCTAATTTTCACTTTTAAGGGGT
>JAZHPH010000192.1:116217-172971 GCA_037356405.1 Nasonia oneida | reverse complement strand
TAACTTTAGGGGAGGTTTTTACCCCTTAAAAGTGAAAATTAGCCGATAAAAAAAATGCGTGTCTCTTATTTTTTTATGTTCTACAACATATATGAAAATCATCAAAATCGGTGAGTTCGGGTTGGGTACCTTTCCTTGTAAGTCATATTTTCAACCTGTCTCTGAGCGAACCCTGCTTCCCATCTGCCTGGAAATTGGCATTTGTGCGCGCACTCAACAAAGTCAGTTCACCAACAGCCCTGACTGTTTACCGTCCGATTTCACTTCTCTGCTTTCTTTCCAAGGCTCTGGAGTGGCTAGTGCACAGGCAAGTCTCAGAATACCTTGAATCAAGGCTCTTACTAGATAACCTTCAAACAGGCTTCCGCACTGGTCACAGCACTCAGTCTGGCCTAATTAAGCTAACTGATGATGCCAGAGCTGGGATAAACAAAAAGAAAGTAACACTACTCCTTCTCTCTCACTTGAATCTCTTGTACACATTCACGCAAACGCACACACTCACACACTCTCGCTTAACCCATCTTCACATTATCATACTATCACAATACACATTTTTGCTGTACTACTATTCCTGCTGTATACAATTTATCGTATAACATATTGTACGCCAAATAAATCTAATAAATCTCTCTCTCTCTCTCTCTCTCTCTCTCTCTCTCTCTTTTTCTCTCTCTCTCTCTCTCTCGCGCGCACCTACTGTGGTTCTCGGCATCGCTCCCGCTCAGGAGTTATGGTAAACAAAAAGCACACACACATATAAAATCTCACTCTATACTTTCATATTTTTGGGTCTCGGGACGCCCCGTTGCCACCCCGGCCTAGGACTCGCGCTGCTTAGAACGCTGCAATTTCTTGCAACGTTATGACTCACCCGTCCGTGGAGAGACGACAACCAGCCGATAATTCTCCTCACCCTGCGGTTAGGGCACCTTAAAGAGCGACAGGTTACGGCTAAGCGTCATTAGGTCGTGCACTTTCATTTATACAATCTCATTTATACAGACAAGGAATACTTATTTTATTCTTACAAATTTAACTTTCAATTTTCTAGTGAACTTAAAAATTTTAATGTAAGTCTTAGAAAATAAATAGGGCATGTTCATATAAGTTATCACAGAAACCTGGAGCGCAAATAGTAGTCCTGAAAGTATTCATCACCTTGATTGTTAAATCCGGGAGTTATGGTAATTGATGTAGGGATTAACTCGCAGAGAGTTATTTCCTCTATTTCTTAAAAAAAAATATAAATCTTATCCTACAATACAAAACTTATCCAAGTAATATCTATATCTTTGATTATAGTACTTTGACAAAGTCTTGATACCTATGGCACATTTGGTATAAGAAGAGACAAAAAAAAATTTCATAAACTAGATCAAATGAGAAGGTGTCTTGACCAGTGGCTATAGCATCAAGGAATACTCAGTTTAAAGTGCCGTTATAATTGGCAGTTATAGTTTAGCGACCCTGTCTTATGTTCCTCCTGCAAAGAAAAAAATTAAAAAAACAAATTTTTGGGTAACAGACACCTTAGTGCTTAACAAAACAACAACAAAAAACTTAGAACTGCCTAAAAAATAGTTTTGCACCACTGTGCGCGCGTTTGCTTGTTTTACATAAAACAAGCGGACACGTGAAGCGTGATAAACAAACGCTACGTTTGTTGTTTAGCTTTTATTCAGAGCGCAGCGAGTTGAGTAGAATTCGGAATTCAGAATGATGAATAATTATTGCCTTTTGCAATTTTAAACAAGTTGCTTAGTATTGAGCAAGAACTGAATAGAAGTACAATAATTTGAATTGGTCGTTGAATTGTGTGAAGTGTGAGTGTGTGAGTTTAATGATTTTAATTTCGTGTAAAAGTGTCGTGACACGCGGTTTTGTGAAAGTAGCGCGCACTAGTAGCTTCTTCCTGGCTTTCAAGTTGAGCGGAAAAGACGCCACGAGCCGCGAGCAAAGGGGTTTTGTTCCCAATCGTAGGCGATAAAAAGGGGGTGTCACGCGGTCTGACTGCGGTGGTCAGCGCGAGACCCCCCGCGAAGACTGCTAGACAATGCGAAGAAGCCGATAGACTAGCAGCGCGAGATTCAAATGGATTGGTCGCGACATACCGCTCGCCTCGTTGGGAAGGAACGAACCAAAATAATCGTTGACGTACGAGCTACGGAATTAATGATCGCGTATAAAGTAGGAAACGGTAATCAGAGTATAAGATCTTCATTGAGGAACTGCAGAGTTAAAGGGTGCGCTGGCACCGCCCGCCGTGGATGGACCCGATGGTGAAGCTGGAGACGAAGTAGTAGCAGCAGGGGGCTCCGGATCCACTGGCAGTCTTACGACCTTTACCGATGGTCCACATAAACGAAGTCGTTCGGGTGCAACCACTTGGACGGTTGCTGAAAAAGTCGGAGCACCTCGCTCTGCCAGCGTTTCAAGAAGTGGTTGCGCATATTGATGACGAGAAGGTATCTCGACCCGATGAGCGTGGTTTCCTCTGACTGGAAAGGCTCAGGAAAGGCAGTGAGAGCTGTCTCGATCAAGAAGTGTCCTGGGGTGAGCGTGGGAACGTTCATTGGATCGCTGCTCAATGGACAAAGGGGCCTCAGCTCAGCCGCCAGGGTGCTAATTTCCTCGTAGGTTAGGGTAGAATCTCTTAGCACTTGTTGAAGGTGGAGCTTAAAAGCCTTAACAGCAGCCTCCCATAATCCTCCGAAGTACGGAGCACGGGGAGGGATGAAGTTCCAGGTGACCCCCAGCGCTGTTAAACCTTGGAAGCTCTCCGTGTAGAAAGGTGAGGCGGCGCTGAATAATCGTTGAAGCTCGGAGCTCGCTCCCTGGAAGTTCGTCCCGTTGTCGCTGAGCACAAACCTCTCCTGACTACAAAACGCCTAAAAGCAGAAACAAAGGCTTGGGAAGTGAGGTCCGATACTACTTCGAGGTGTACAGCTCTAGTGACAAGACAGACGAAGACACAGACGTATCCTTTGTAGGATTTGTGCCAGCGTCCTTTCGTAGTGCGGATCTGGAAGGGACCAGCGTAGTCGAGTCCGGTGCTAGAGAAAGGTCGAGCTGGAGTCACCCTCACAGAGAGAAGAAGAGCCATCTGTTGTTGTTGTTTGAGACCCTGGAACCTGGTGCACCACCAAACGCACTGACGAGTGAGTTGTCAGATGTGATTTCGATAAAGCTATCTAACAAACAGGAAATAAACAGTGAAAATAAACAATATTAAAAGTGACTCATAAACCATAACAACCGGCATACCACAGGGTACTATACTGGAACCCTTACTTTTTCTTATTATGCGCTTTTTCACAGCATTGCAACCTATAGCATTATAGCATGGGAAATTGCTTATAAAAATCATAGAAACTTGCTACAGAAGTTGCAAACCAGACTGATAATAACAATTATCAGAAGTACTTTCCTAGGCGACAACTACCTTTCTAATCTTGATCAAACTTTTTATACAGAGTCCTTCTTTTTATACTGGTCTGTGCTTCGTGGCAAAGCTATGTCCCAACTCGCTGTGGGGAAAGTTTGGCCGGTGCGAAAATATGACAAAGACGGAAATAGTGAGAGTACTTACTACTAACTAGTGCGACGGTGTACCTTCCAGCACAGGTGCGCAACTCCTGGCGCTTCAATGCGCCCAAATTGTTTTTGTTTAAGCGGCGGATTCGCCGCAGTCGCCGTACGTTTGGAAACACGTGCGAAGAAAGGACAGAAAATAAGTAATCTCTTCTTCTCGTTAATAAATCCGCTATATTTCACCCAACCCCTCCCTACAACGCAGTGGATTCTGCCTCCCACGCGATTCAGCCACGCAGGGCGTAAGCGATACTCTCCTTCGCGCCGTTCCGGTGCTCTCGCACCTAAACTGCACGTCACTACTCGCGTCTCGCGGGCAGTCGACCCAACGCTCGGCCTAGTCGGACCGCACCGGCGGAGACCCGCTCTCTTCCCCCACTCCTCTCTCTCCTATGTTGGCGAGCTCGAGCGCGCGTGTCGCTTCTCCCGCTCGGTTCTCGCTACGCCGCGACGTTTCTTTGTCTGAGACGTCCGGCGTGGCCAACCTCGCACAATGTGCTGGTGGCCCCGCTGCCGGTCTCTCTCTCTCTCTCTCTCTCTCTCTCTCTCTCTCTCGTCCTTTGTCTCTCACTCGCAAGAGACGCAGGCAAATTCCTCAGCACCGTACGGCTCTGGTTTTCGACGCCACGGACTCCCAGTTCGACTGACCGGCGTAGGCCTTCGCCCGCACTGCGTATGGTGAAGTCCTCGTGCACCCGCACTGCACGCGCACACACTCGTCTCTTTCTCTCTATCTCTCTCACGCAAGCGTTCTCGATGCCGCGTTCTAGCCTACTCCTCACTCGCGTTCCTCTTTCCCAAAATCACTTACCGGGTCATCGCCGCTGGTGGAATCTCTCCTCCGCGACGCTTGGAAACCTCGCGTGCCTCACGGCAAGCTGGTTTGCCGCGACCGATCTCTCTCCCGTGCTCTCCCGCGGAAGGTAGGCCGTTGGCTCATCCGTTGGCGTCCTTCCCATCCCGTCTTCTTCAGCGCCTTCCTTATCGCCTTATTGTAAATTCCATATTGCCGGACAACAATAAAATCCTTTACGCCAGTTGGGTCGATGATGATGATGATGATACTAGAATTGAACCGTCAGCACTGTGTAACGTGGTTATCGCTGCTTACACCACAGAACTGGCTAGAATCAAACTTTTCTCCGAGTTGGAGCCGCTAGGCGAACGCGTACTGTACTACGACACAGATTCCATCGTGTACGTAAGTCAAGAGAAAAGTGATAATGATAATGAATATGAGCCGTCGACAGGGCCATTTTCAGGTCAGCTTACGAACGAGCTGGCAGGCTACGGGCTTAGCACACACATCAGTTTCTTTGTCTCCAGAGGTCCGAAATTTTACGCCTATAAGTACCGAACACCCGACGGCTGTGAATCGTGTGTATGAAAAATCAAAGGTATTCAATTAAAGCATCAGCAAGCGAAAAAATTAATTTTGAATGTGTGCGTGAACTTGTGAGAGGTGAAATACCGCCAATGATTGTGTACTTTAATGCGATTAGACGCACATCGCTGCATGATGTGGTCACACGCTTTAAGTCTAAAGTGTGTGAGCCTGTGTATTCTAAGCGTAACTTTATAGCTAACATTCAGAGCTACTCATACGGGTACGAAACCTAGATGAATTTAATGAATAAAAAAAAGAATGTAATCTAAATATGGCATTTCATCAATGACTGTATATATCGATTTTTTCCTCTTCTTCTGCTCCTCATCCTATTCTTACTCGTTCCTTTTTTTTCTTCTTCTTCTTCTTCGCTGCGCTTAGATCTATCCGTCACAAGGAGCCAGAGCATACTGGCTTGTGTGCAGTTAGGCTTTCTAAAAACGCTCTGGCTAACCTTCTGGAAGCCTTGCAGTGCACGCGCACGCGCGCACAAACGAGCTCCCCGGATAGATAGCCTAATGACTTTCGGCAAGCTCGACGATCGCTCGCGCATGCGCGCTAGAAGGAGACTCTGCCCCGCGCGTTTGTGACTCTCCCTCGCCGGGGGCGTTACAGATTCTCACGTGTTATAAATCTCGGGTGTTGCTCAGTCTGACGAGCTATTCGAGGGTCGTCTGACTCGCATCATCATCATCATAATTATGGACGTACGTTGGAGACATCCCTGGACATGTATGATTTGCGGTTCCACCTCGTATGGCAAGACCGTGTTTGTCAGCAATTTTCTCAAATACATCGTACAGATAAGCGATACATAATTTGAGCGTATATTACTCTATTATACGGAATGGCAGCTGGCTTATAAGGAATTTGCTAGCAGTATTGAATTTCACGAGGGATTGCCAAAGACAGAGGACTACAGTAGAGATCCCGAGCGACCAAAACTCTTGATTCTTGACGATCTTATGCGCGAGTCGTCCAGTGCGAGTGTAGTCAATCTAGTTGTCAAGGGCAGTCATCATTTTTAATTTAAGTATTTTCCTCATCTTGCAAAACCTCTTTAGTCGGGGTCAGCCAGAAATATCATTGAACTCAAATTACATAGTTATTTTTAAGAATCCTTGCGATCGCTCGCAAAGACGGCATCTAGCTCAACAGCTCCATCCCGAAGATCCGAAATTTTTGCAAGAAGCCTATAGCGATGCTGTCTCTCGGCCCTTTCACTATCTTCTGCTAGACTTGCGTCATTTATTTTTCGAGTGAACGTCGACAAGAGAGGAGCAGTGGCTGCGACGGACGAAAAGGACAACGCACGTCGCCGACTCGTGAGTGAGAGATGCGAGGAGACGACGAGAAATGTTGGCACAGCAGCAGCGACCTTTTACCTCGACAGGGCGTTCAAGTCGGCCCCGCGCACCGTAAGACAGCCGATACAGGTGGCGGAGCTCTTTGTGGGGTCTACCTACGTGAGTGTCTGATGCAGCAGGACCAGCGTAATGGCAGCTCGCCCGCACGAACGCCAGGAACAAAAACGTTCGTAGTGACAGATGCCGTCCGAGTCAAGGGCCCTGACAACGGGGCGTTAGGAGTCACTATGGGTTCCTTAGTCAAGAGTTATCTTGGTTGTGTGCGGGTGAAAGGCTGTCTATGTGCTACGAGAATTCGAATTTCGCGGCTATCTACTTCGACCGCGCGACTCGACAGCGGCGCGTGAATCGATAGCGTGCAAGCGAGCAAGCCGTCGGGCCGCGATGCGTTGACCAATCAACGCGCGCGCGGTACGGCAGCTAGGGAGAGCAGAGTGGCGGCGCGAGCCGCGAGTACTCGAGCCTCTTTCTTCGGTCATATCCGTCTCGCGGGTGGACGGCAGTTCCACGTTCGGTTTCGCGAACGAAAAGGTTGTCTTGCGTACGCGTTAGTTACCTCTGAATCGCTGTATTTATCTTTTTATCTCTTTGTATTATGTTCCGTCGAATAAAGGGTTATCTCATTTATACGGGTTATCTTCTCGAGTAATAAGCGTGTAGAATTAAGGATTTTTATGGTAGAAGTAGAGTTTTTTTTTGTAAAAACGTAGGTTAATACTTGGCGCCGACACCTGGACGCACGAGGCGTAAGGTGGTCAGGCAATTCTAGGATAAGTCATTTGGCGTTTGCGAAATTCGCGTGCGACGTAATTGTGTAAGTGAGTGAGAGACGAAAAGTGCGAGCTAGTGTGTGTGTGTTCTGGTTGCTTCTTGAGCCTTGAGACGCGCGCGAGTCACGCGGGATATCTTTCGTGTACGGGTATTTGCTTGTCGGAGTTGTCTGTGTTCACGAGTTATCTTAGTAATTTGTACAAGTCGATAATAAGTTGTAAGAATCTATTAAGAATATACAGTTCCGTCTAATAAATCACGTGTCTCTATTATGCCGAACCGTTCTCTCTCCTTACTGTTTTTGGGGCTGCAGCTAGCCAAGGACAAATCACATGCAAAAACCCTCGCGCCGGAAAACAAAGAGTTGCAAGACTCTGGCGTTCACGAGGAGCGCTTGGCGCTACCGGGTCATTTTCCAAGCCCCGGGCGAGGGATTGCACCATAACTGGATTAGCACGAAAAGTCAAGTTACAACTTGAAGCAGGATACACTGGAAAATTGCCAGTATCGCACGTGCATCTTTCTGTTTAATCGGCATCAGTATGTGTTTGTGAAGTGCAAACAGATTAAAAGCAACTTCATCAACGACAATGTGCCAGTTGTTTGTGTGTGATAGATCGAGCAACATTGACGGTGGCAGCAGCAGCAGTGCTATCCCATTAGACGATAGTATCTGGATATATTGCAGGTGCTGTGCTGTTATCTTGACGCGGTACAACGCAGAGCTCTGCTCCGTCAAGCCTGTTCCAAACTTATGATAAGACTGGCCAGAGTGTACTGAATCTTTCACGCGGGAACGTGCCACTGAGGAGACGTTATAAGAGCAAATTCCGTATTGGTCATAGTGAAACCTGTGTTTTTAGCTAGAAAAATGATTTTAGTACCTCAAGAGTGTATCAAACGCGTGAGACAGCACCAGCAACAACAGCAACAACAACAACGCCAATGTTTATCAATAACAGCAGTACCGTCAAAGGCAACTGTCACTGAGGAGTGTGGGGCTAGTACTGGTGGTGATGGCCACAACCACCTAAACACAGTTCAGACACCGGGCACCGAGGTATTGCGACTGGACGACGAGATGAACAAGATTTTGAACTTGAATAAATTTGATGATCAGCAAAAGTAAACCATGTATCAGCAGGTGTTACAAAGGTTTCTACATTACAGAAAAAGTAGCAGGGACAATGAAGCTGGCAATGAATTGTTAACGACTGCCGATAAATCACCATCACAGCCATCACACTCAAATACTATAAATGTCGATGGCAAAGTAATATCTGATTTATATATTATTAATAGTGTACCGCCAAGCTTTCGTAAAAATGCGCAAAATTGAATTAATAGCTTACGTCGGTCTGGTAGCATTGCCTGGAATAAACTTAACACTGTAACGGTAGATGGCATGCATGCAGGAGGTGTTAATATTGTAGACTTGGTAAACGAAGCTGTGAGAAGTAGAAAAAGTTCTCCTCGTGGTTTCAGTTAGTTGGTTCGCTTTACAAGGCACACGTTTCTCTGGAATTTAAAGGCAATCAGAAACTTCATATTACTGTAGCAACGGCTGCAGCGGAAGAATTTAATAGTAGTAGCAATAACAATTCTTTGCTGACCGCTTCTGACGTGTAATTATCAGTGCCGATACAGCAACAACAACATAAACTTGTATGCAGCGGAAGTAATAGTGACAAGGACTACGACGACGATGAGGAGGAGAAGGAGAAGAAGGAAAAAACAGCAGATCCGAATAATTCGAAATTTAGTATTAGTACAAAAGCAATGTACAAGAAGAAAAAAATCGAGGTTAGTCGGTAGGAGACAGTCAACGAATGGAGAGTAAGCTCGAAGAACTGTACTATAGTTTGCCAGCTCGATCAGCATATGTTAGTGGAGACAGACTTGTGCAAACCACGCGTGAAAAATTTCGCTCTAACGAGGTACGAGAGTGGCTCGGAAGTCAGGATGCGCACACAATGCATAAAATGATGCGGTATCGTTTTCCTCGTCTTTCTTACCGGGAGTTCGGCCCGTACGAGTTGTGGGAGGCTGATTTAGCCGACTTTCGCTTTCTAAAAACTTATAATGATCAATACAGCTACTTATTGGGAGTCATTGACGTGCTAACAAAGGGCGCGTGGATTGAGCCATTTCGTGATAAAACAGCTAAAAGTGTGGCCAGTGGTCTGGAGCAAATTCTACAGCAAAACGACGAGACAGCCTATATACTTTTAAACGGACAAAAGCAAAGAATTTATTAAACGCAAAGTGCAAAATTTGTTAAAAAAAGGAAACATTATTTACCGCGCTGTGCGAGACCCCGACGTCAAGGCAATTCGTGGCATAGCGTGATCTACACACTCGAGGATCGGGTGGGTGAGAAAATTGACAGCAGTTTAATTTTAAAAATTTCAATATCAATTTCTTGTGTTTGTTTGTGGATGGTGTTACAGTCCCATTATAACCACTACAGCCTGACTTCAAAAAAACAAAGATGTATGTGGATGCGTATCACACACTCTTTTCGGGTACGGGGGTGCATTTTTCAAATGCCGGTAATTTAATAATACGCGATTCATACCTAAATGGCTACTGTCTTTTTGCATTAAATTTAAAAACTGATTTATTGGCCAACAATGACCCCCATTGGAATTTAATTAGAAAAAGCAGTGTGAGAATTGAGGTGAGATTTGATGACGCTTTAGAGACTGTTGTGAATTGTATAATTTTTGCTGAGTATGACAATCTGTTGGAGATTAACTCGTCACGACAAGTTTTGGTATATTACAGTTAAGGTTAGATGGCTCTCTTTGAAAAACCGAATAAAACCGCCTACCAATACAGACCATGTGCCAGTCGATATACCTCTCTTGAGCTGTGCAGACAAATAGAAAAATGGATCTAATTATTGATTTTCAGTTTTTCAGGGATAACAAGGGTCGAGTTGTGCCGAAAAAGTAGGCTTAGCAGTATTAAATTTAGATGCTACAGCACATTGAATTATCTCGCCTACTTGTCATACGAGATTCTTAAAGAAAGATATTTTAAGAGAGAATGAAAAGAATGAGAATGAGAGAAGAACACTGCATCATTCGTTGTTTAGTTGTAATATAAGATTGAAAAATTTGTAAACGTGAAACGATGAAGTAAAAGGATATTTAACTTGCACAGCTTCCAAAAGGTGCAACCCTGTAGATTTTCATTGGATCCCCTCTACAGCACCAGTGATCAAGTGGCGCGGTAGCGCCACGATGGCGAGTTTGAAAAGCAGACGGACCCGCGGCGCCCGTGACACTATTTACTTCTATATTGGAATTCGGATTTTTCATGATACAAAAATGTAACGGTTTAACTTTCTCCAAGAGACTGGGTAGTCAGTCGGTTCCAGGATCTGGATAGGGGAAAGGAGAAAGAAAAGAGTCTGTTTTTATATTTTTAATAATAACAAAATATATTTCTTAAGTAAAGAATAGCAATTTGGAATCAGTTGTTAAATCCCGGCTGAAACAGAAATCAATTATGCTTGTTAAAAATATTTCGCCTTTACAAATAGAATTGTTTAAACTAACGCGGTTGACAATTTAGAAGAATATCTACGCGATTTCGTTACAAGAATGATTCGTTGTTCGCGGCTAAGGTGTTTCAGTACGGTGGCGGTATGACGGATCGGTGGCGGATTTTGAGATTATCCCTCGGATTTGTACAGTCGTGTGCGCACGGCTTCGCAAATTTCGTTCCTCTCTTTATCCTGTGTGCGCACAAAGATAAAGCGAGTCGAGTAGCCGCCTAACTGTTGGCCTAGGCCCACGGACGTTAGCCATAAGTCGGCTAAGTTGCGCTATTCTAGTCGTGGCTTTTTTACAGACGCGATCTAGGTGCTCCCCGTAGTTCAACTTCGTGTCTAGAGTTATTCCTAGATATTTGGCTGATGGTTTCGTCGTTATAATCCCGCTGCCTAACTTCATGGGTCTGATGGTCGGTATCCTCTTTCCGCTGTCAATAGGACAATTTCGGTCTTATCAAGTGCTAAAGTCAATCCGTGGTTCGCCATCCACCATAGCACTCTTCTCATGATCGCGTTTAACTTCGCTTGCGCGATGACCACATTCCGTGCTGTTATAACCGCGGCTACGTCGTCGGCGTATCCAACGAGCATCACGTCCCCCGGCATTTCGAGTTTCAAAAGCCTATCGTACAAGATACCCCAGAAGTCTGTCCCCAAGATCGAACCCTGCGCAACTCCTGCAGTTATAGGCCTTCTTCAGCGCCCTTCTTTCATGTCATATTCGATAACCCGGTCCCTCAGATAATCTTCCGCAAGACGCATAATGTATCGCGGCATACCGAATGATTCTAAGACAGCAAGTATGTCGGTCCATCTTGCCGAGTTGAACGCGTTTTTTACGTCTAACGTTACCAGAATCACGATGTCTCTAGTCGCGTGTCTAACTTCCTCTACTTTCTTTACCGTGCCTGTTACCTCTCTAACGGCCCCTATGATGGATCGTCCTTTTCTAAAGCCATACTGTTTATCGGAAAGGTCTTATGCTTTGCGTACAGCACTTAGGATTCGCGGTTTAACCAGTGCTTCCCCCGTCTTTCCCATTGTGTCTAAAAGACTCAGTGGCCTATAGGAAGTATCCGTATCCGCTTTTTCGGTTTTTCAATCAGTACAAGTCTCGCTCTTTTCCACCGCGATCTAAAAACTCCCTGCACCAGGCACTGGTTGTACATCTCCAAGAGCAGCTGAGGCCGTTGCGACGCGACGATCCTGAGCATTTTCGCAGGGATTCCATCCAGTCCCGGTACCCTGCCACTCTTAAGGGACGAAGTTGCCGCGATGAGGTATCTCGTCTGCCAATTCTGTCTGGGGTCTGATGGGATGTGTGGGGACAGCCCATCGATTACTTTTTCCATCATTTCAGCTTCCATGGGTTCCGTGCGTTTCATTTCGCCCATCTTTCGTGTAACAATCTCGTATCCATCGCAGAATGGATCTTTCTCGACGTCGTCGATGATCTTCGTCCAGCAGCGGTGCTTGCTCTCTTTTATCGCGTCTCTGAGAATTTTTCGCGATTCGTCCTGTCTTTTGGAAAGGTCTCCGACTTCAGGTCTTTTCTGCTTCCAGGCCCTTCTTCTCCAGCCCTTCTAGAGTAGAAATTTTCTTTTCTGAGCTCCGCAATGTCGTCTGTCCACCAGTACACCGGTCTTCTCTGGTGGCTGGTAGACACCCTGGGCATGGTTGCATCGCAGATCTCAGTTATCAGATTAGTAGTTTTCTCTACTATTGTTTCTGCTCTTTCGCGTCTTAACGCGAATTAACATCGCGGGTGTCTCTCGGTTCATGCGTCGGGTGTTCCATCTTGGCGCTCGACTGTGATTTCTCCATGTACTGGTTTGACGGTCTTCGTTGATATTGAATAGAATATACTGGTGGTCGCTAGCTGTATATTCTTCCGTGACGTGCTAGTCTCTTATGTTGCGGATCCTCATTTCGCTTGCGAAGGTTACATCCGGTATTGATTCCCCAAAGCCTGTTCTACGGTAGGTAGTGGTATTACCCTCGTTCTCAACTATCAAGTTCACCCTGGCTGCCATCTCGAGGATGGCTCTGTCTCTTGGGTTCGTCGTCAGCATGCCCCATTCTGTGGCCCTCGCGTTGAAGTCGCCCCCGATCACGATTTCCCCGGATACCTCTCTAATAGCGTCCTCAAATATCCCTAGTTTCCTTGTAAAGTCGGCGGCAGTTAGGTTCGGTGACAGATATACGCTGAAGAATGTTATGCGACCCATCCTTCCCCTTACGTAGTCTTCTCCCGTACCCGTATTCGCCAACCCGCGGCCGGACACAGAAATGGCTGCGGTTTTTTCGCCGTTTGACACCCAAAAGGGTGGATCTAGGTTCTTGTATTGTTCGCTGATCAATAGGACATCCACTTTCTGCTCCCTCACGTGTTGAGTTAGCAGATCATGTGCGATCCTACTTCTGTGCAGGTTTCCTTGGAGTATCCTCGACATTATCTTTGGATGTTACTTGTGTTTAGGGCCTTTCGGAAGACTGCGCACGCTCCGGTGCCTGGAGTGTGCATCGTCCTATCCTAAGGCGTCTTGTCGTCTTTGCAAAGAAAACACTTTATCTGTTGGGTCGGCACATTGCATGCCGCCGCTCTATGTCCACCCGCACCACACTTCCAACAGCTAGTGCTCCTGTCAGGGCTTTTGCATTTGGCTTTCACGTGCCTGTAGCCAAGGCAACGGTAGCATCGCGTGACGCTCGCTCGCACCCTCACTCGGCAGTTTACCCAGCCGATGCGAATCTTTCCCTTTTTGAGCAGTGCGGCGGCCTTGGTCTGGTCCAATTCGACCACCGCCATCCTCTGCTCTCTCGTGTTTGGCTCAAACAGATGGACTTTGGCATCTTCTTTGCCGCAGCCTGTTGCGGCTGCGATAGCACTGTTGACCTCTTCCTTCGTCGTAAGTCCATCGATGTCTCTGATCTCTAGTATTGTCTTGGAGATCTTGCCCTTAATTGTGACTGCTTGTCCGATTGCCTCTTGGATGGCCTTTTGAAATGACTTCATTTCGTCATTGCTTTTGCCCACCCTGACCAGAACGCCGCCTTCTATTGTTTTGCGAACTAACTTAACCACCGAGTTTATCTCTTCCAGCTTTACCTGTGCCTTCATCAGAGACAAAAGGTCAGCATAGGTCTTGCCACTCTTCGGCTTTATCAGAATGGCGTCCGTCCTCTGACGTGGAGCCTTCTCTTCTCTCTGCTTTGGTTGGATCTGCTGATATTCACGCCCTTTTGATTTTCCAGGGTTTTGGTCATTTCCCTGGCCGTTTCACGCACCTCCCGTAGCTTGTCTCGCAGGCTGGCGTGAGCTTGTAGCCAATCCCTTATGGTCTGTCTCTCTTCTCCTACCGATGCGTTCTTGTCATACTGGTATGCTACAGCACTCATGGCGCTGCCTATAGTGGTACTGCTGCTTCATTTGTGGATTGGATATCCACCGTCTTGTGTTGTTGGCACCCTTAAGGTTTCAACTTCCAGGTTCTCCTGTGGGTTTTCCCCGAGTTCGTTTGTGATTCCCATATTATAAGCATTTTTCTTCATCCTGGCATGTGTCCGATGCCCTGGATCCCCCCGTCAATGGGGGCAGCTGACATGATCCCAACACATGACTGTAGGCGGTGCCAGACTGGGTACATCATGTCAGGGTATAGCACGCGCTATCGCACTAGCCCACCTCCACTCTCTCGAGCCTCCCACCCCGAACACAGGTGCTCGGCTCTCTGGAGAGTTTCCGGTGGATGTCACACAATAACACGCACTCGCTCGAGCCGGTTGACCGAAACTAGCTAGGTAACCGGCCTCCCATCTTGCTGTCCGCAGGAGCCAAAGATAGTTCGGATCACTTCGGCACGCAACCGTAGGTCTTAAAGAGACCGTTAGATCGCCTCGCCATCCAGGATCTCCCTTTGGCAACCCTCGGGTCGCACAGCACGGCAAAGGCGGCGGCCTGATTTGGTCCACGGATCATATTCTATTTCTGCTCTACCATCTGAGGCGTGTGCCTCGGCGAGCACTCCCCCATCCGCCAACCAGGGGACGCGCCATATACGGGGTGTCAGGCTTCCCCGCGTGGATCCATCCGTACATTGCATGTAATGTATATCATCGTATTATAATATTGATTGTCAATTTGCAGATATAGCTGATAATAAATATCATTATTATTGCTGAGCTGATTAATCCAAATTTGACGAGTTTGTCTGTAAATCGATTTTATTTGCTTTCAGCAATATTCATCAACACATTTTTGGTTAATAGATAAGCTATAAAACCTCCTTGAACTGTTTCTTCGCCTTGCATTTCTCTGGCTATCGTGATAAGTAAGGATGCTGTTCCCATCGGAAACATTATATGTTGGTTGCTTTTATGGTGCTTTTCAACTTTTCTGGTTGCCATGTAATTTTGGTTGACGGTTTCAAAGTCTTGATGATGCTATTACTTTTTCTTGGCGCAGACATAAGATTTATCCAATTATCGCCAATTTCAAAATATTAAGGTACGATAGAGTTGCAGTTCATCTGCGTACCTTTCTTTAACAGTGTATGGATTTTTGGTGTAAGAAACATTGTTTTGTTTCCTAATGAGACTGTCAGGTGTGTATAACAATAGTTAGTATGATAAATCTTTACTTCCACTGGTGTGCACACAAATATGTGTATAGCCTAGCAATATACCCAGGTTTTGCATAATGTTGTAGGCAAATTCATTATGTGAAATGGATGCAAAAGACAAGGAATTCTGAATGACTTTCCTTTTTAATTCACATTCTTCTTTTAGCATATTTAAATATTAATTTCTAAACTGATCCCTAAAATGTTTTTCTACGTATACAAATTTTAAATTACATATGTAAACAGATCAAAATTAACTATAGGCTTTTTATCAAGCATATCTTCTTAGAATAATAAATGATTATCAATTTCTTCGCAAATTAATAATTTCGGATGTTCTGTTTTATATAAAATCCTACCGCAAGTATTAATCTTTTCTCTAATAGATAACGCGAATAATATTTCATTAGTACTTATTGTATAAACTGTCTCGTGATTTTGTGAAATTTTTTATGTAGCTACTCCTTCATATAATATGTAATACTTATTTTTGAAACAACTATCAGTACTTATTACTGACCAAAAGGTATGGCTAGCTTGTATATTAATACAATGCTGCTCCGATAATGCACATACTGTCCCTAAACTTAATTTTATCTTATCGTTATCTAAGCGTTCATCTGCGTATTCCTCTGAAAGTGTAATTTTTATAAGTCCCTGTACTAAAACATCATTCCACGAACCAGAACTATCCGAATATGCTGCGCCTGTCCATATATTTTCTTTAATACTTCTCGCAAGTTCAATTCCTGTTGATGTGGTTGAGTTTACTTTCAAGTTAGCTATAGTATGGAAATTGCCGTATTAGAATATTCCCGTTCCATGGATTGATTTAAAATTTTCGTAGCTTATATCATAAATATATTCTTGTACGCCTTGTTCTACCTCACCTATATGGTTAAACATTCCGCAATGATATACCTTGCGCTTAATTCCTATCTTACATTGTATTACTTTTACTTGACTAATTTCGGCCAATTGTAGTAGTTGTATGGTTGCGTTTGTCGCGTTTACATCTTCTTGATGAAAATCGCACTTCCCCGAATCAAGTAGAGAGTACGTGGTGATGATTGAATCAGATGCCCCGCAATCGAATCCTACTAAAGCTTGACTTGTTTTAGGAATTGCAAAATTTAAAATAATTTGAGGAATCATTGTGTCCAAGTTTCCTAGAAAAAAAAACATTCTATAATCATGTATGGCAAGGCTTAACTTATTTACATGAACAGTTTTTGGTTTTCTGTTATAATTTATATTTACATTACTATTTTCATTTACTTTTATTATTTTATATGGCTTTGGTTTTTTTATTAACCATACTTTATCGCTAATTTTTAGTTCCATCATACTATTCTTTCGATTTCATTTTTGAATAATTCAAATTTTCTCGAGCAATCATTCTAATTTCTTTTAATTCCTTTACTAAAATTTCCAAAAAACCATTAAAAGAAGGCAATTGTTTATTTTTCTTAAATAATTCACTAGATGGAAGTCTAGCTGGATGACCAAAAACTAGTTCATGTGATGTAAATTTATGGCTAGTATGGACGCTAGTATTATAATTAAATTGAGAAAATTCCGATAATTCGTCCCACTCCATTTTCTTTAAAGAAAAGTTCTGTAGATATTCGCACAGCGGGTGATGTGCTCTTTCTAACGAGCCATTTGTTTGGTTTCTACTTTTTTAAATTTGAATCTTCGAGCTATTTGTTTTAATAATTTACTTGTGAAATTCGCTCCTCTATCCGTGAGTACAAGTCTAGGTGATCCAAAAGTGCATATAAATTTTGTTATTAGAGCATCTGCTACTGATTATGTATTTTGATCAGGTAAAGATATGATTACTATTAATTTTGTTAATTGATCTTGTATAGATAAAATGTATTGATTGTTATTTTTAGTAACATTTGCAATTTTATCAAATGGTTTTAAAGGCGTATCGGCGATAATCATAGGTTGTTTAGTTTTTATTCTTTTGAGCTTATTTTTTTGACATTCCTCACACATCTTTGTACCCGTTTTAGAATATCTACTTTTAAATTTTCTTAATAATATTTATATTTAATTCTATTATACGTTCTATTAATACTAGAGTGTCCACCTATTTTAGTCGCGTGTAACATTTCAAATATTTTATCTCTTTTATGGATTTTTATATATGTTGAGATATAAGTAATTTTTATGCTACTATCCGTACACACTATATAGAGTATGTGAGCAGGCATGCGTGCGCGGCTATAGCAAGCAGGATAGACTATTGCGCGGTAGGGGTAACTGTAAGTATAGTGTGAGAGCGTGAGTATAGAGTCAGAGTAGCAGCTCGACCGCCGAGAGCGTAAGATGGCTATATAGCGAGCCCGATCACATGTTGTGCGTTTCTGACGATATAAGTGTAATCTCCAAGGATGAGTATTAAATAAAGATACAACACTAACCCGAAGGGTCCACTGGAACAATGTGTGATATTATTTATTGCACCAAACCCCTCATTTATAAACATGGTACCGAAGCGTGGTTGAAATGTTAGTGAGGTTATGTACCCACGTGTTGCTGGTAGTGAAGTAAAATTAAAAGAAGAAAATTGTGAAAAGCTCGAAATAAATACAGTGAAGTTAAAGCAGCAAATAAAAATACAGATTAAGAAAATCTGGATATTGAAAATATATATTTTTGAAAATAAGAGTGAAACTACGAGAGACAGAAAAATGTCGAAAACTGAAGATTTAAGATGTCATATATTTTACTGTAAAGATTATATTATTTGGAAGGAATTCTGCTATATTTAAAGTGGAAAAAGTGCGATCAACCAGCAACAAGAAAAATGTTATAATCTGAAGACCAGACTGAGTGGGAATGAGAAGAATCTCAAATCAATGAACTACATATATTGTAGTATAACAAATGAACAGTTGGAATTTGTTGGAGAAGAGGATACGGCATTAAAAATTATTCATCAATTCGAAAAAATGTATTTGAAAGACTCGACGGCATTGCAAATATGCATACGAAACAAGATAGACCGAATGTAGTTGAAAGATTATGAGAAACCGTCTACATTCTTCATAATGTTCGAAAAAATGATAAACGAGTTGAAAAGTGCAGGGGCAAAAGTAACCGAACGAGAAAAATTACATGTTAAAAACTCTACCGGAATCATTAAGCTATGTTGGTGACTTGATAGATTTAATGCAAGAAAGTGACCCCACGTGTGAATTTCTTAAACATTAAATTAAAATGTTGGAAACACGAAGCCCAAACGATAGCGGCAATAAAAAGCCGAACGGATTTAAAGCTGAAAGAAAAGACTTGAAGTGTTTTGGCTGTGGAAGGAAAGGACATTTAAGAAAAACCTGTCAAAATTCATGAAAAGAAAAAATTAATGAAGGGACGCAGTGGCCAGGAAGTTCACAGCAACAGCGAGGCAGAGGTTATGGCCAACACGGACGAGATTATGGTCAACGCGGACGAGGCAGGTGCTAGCAACCACGTGCAGACGGAACGAGTCAACACGATGCGAGGTACACGTATAAGGAAAACAAAACAGGAACATTTTTATCACAGTTAGAAAAAAAATGACGGTGTAAGCAAAACCGTAGTGTATAATTGCGTAGGGGTAAAATCGAGTGAATTTTAGATAGTGGATGTTCAGACCATATTATAAATAACGACTCATATTTTTCTGAGAGTCTAATTTTGAAAAAGTCTATCAATGTTAAAGTCGGAGATAGTAGAATTTTAAAAGGCACTAAAGTGGGTAAAATTATAACTTATTTTATGATAAACAATAAGAGAATTAAAATAACGATATATAATGTATTCTATGTAAAAGAGATAAATACAAATTTGATTAGTTATGCTAAAGTAACAGATAAGAATAAAATTATATCTATTGGAAACGTGTCAAAGATTTATAACAAAAATAACAATCTGATTGGAATTGCATATAAAGAAAATGGTTTATATAAAATAAATAGTTATGTTGAAAAATCAAAGACATACGCAAATAAGGTTGAGAAAATAACACAGAAGGAAAAATTTCATAGAATCTTGGGGCATGTAAATTTTAATTATCTAAATACAATGTGCAAAGAAAAATTAGTTTAAGAAATGCCAAAAAGTTTCTAAAATCTAATGCTAAAATGTGGAACGTGCATACAAAATAAAATGCATAATTTGCTATTCCAAAATAATCGTAGTGGTGCGAATGGAATATTAGAGTTAGTTCACACAGGTTTAAATGGGCCACATTAAAATGAAGGTTTTGATGGATCTTAGTATTTTTGGACTTTTATAGATCATTTAAGTAAATGCGCTTTAATATAAGCTTTTAAATCAAAGGATGAAGTGTACAATTATTTTTTAGATTATATAAATAAAGTCGAGAATTTAACTGGCAAGAAAATTAAAAGATGATGTGTGATAATGGTAGAGAATATATGAATAAAAACATGTTTAATTTATGTAGTAAAAAGAGAATAATAATAGAACCATGTTCACCGTATGTACACGAGCTGAACGGAACAGCTAAGCGCTATAATAGGACAATAATGAACTCAGCGAGATAATTACTTTATAATTCGAACTTGAATATTAAGTATTATAACAAGTTGACTACCGTACAGTCGTTATGTCTCTCTCCCTCAATACATTATAAATATATAAATATATAAATATATCCATGTATTGTTTCATACATTATTTCAGCTGCAAGGTAAGTGAGAGAGCAGAAAGCCCAGCTGTGTGTGAGTGTGTCGCCAAGAGTGAGTCGGAGAAAGTCCGCGCTGCCCATGCTGCCGCGTTTCGCGCTACGCAACTTAGCTACCGACTATCGAACTGAATAGTCGAGCTTTAATAAAACCGCTAAACCTTGTACTTTGCGTGCGCGAATACCGGAAGATTGTAACTGCAACGGAAGCCTGTTCTTGGTGTGTCGATGGGTATTGCCACTTCTAGTGCAAGTATATGGGCTGGTATGGAGAGACTGGGCGTGGCCTAGGTGACGTCACCAGTCCGGTGGCTGGCGCCAATTGTTTATGTAAACAGAAGCCCATGTTTATATTAACAGTAGCTGATAAGGTTAATAAAGATGATTTACGACCGCTACTGTCATAAACAGTCTGTCATCGATGGGTGCCTTTTGTTTATTTATAAATAATTATAAATAATTTTTAAACAAAAGCTATATCACGCATACGATGTCATAAGGTTAACATGATTTACGACCGCTACTGTCATAAACAGTCTGTCATCGATTGGTGGCTTTTGTTTATTTATAAATAATTATAAATAATTTTTAAACAAATGCTATATTACGCATACGATGCCAGCCCTCCCCCTTTTACCCAAGCAGACCCGAGCGCGACTCTCTCTCTCTCTTTCGCTGTCTACTCCATACCGGCCCCGAGCTCGAACGCACGCACGCGACTCTCGCTATACTAGCCCGTATCCCCCCTNGTTTTTCAAGGTCATTTGAAGGTCAACTTTGGATTTTTAAATAGGAACCCCATTCTTTTATTGCGGGAATAGAAAGAGCGGTAAATTTTACGTTCAGAATGGTATGTTCGGTTGCGGCACTGAAGGTCATCTCAATGTCCTGCAGCCAGAATGAAACCCCGCCTACGTAATTCCTCTAGCAACGCCAAATTAAAAAAAAAGTGGTAGAGACCATATATATACCATATATATATATATATATATATGCATGTTTGCAAAATAATTATACATTATTTAGTATATCAAAAGATATAAAATTAACAAATATAAGTTGGGATAAAATTAAAGAAATTTCAAAAGATATTTCCAACGAGACGAATATTAAAGTTATTATTTGTTCAAATAATATAGTTTATATTGTTAATAAATGAGGGATTTGGTGCAATAAATAATATTACACATTGAGAATACACCCAGTGAACCCTTCGGGTTAGTCCTGTATCTTTACTTAATACTCATCGTTGGAGATTACACTTATATCGTTGGATACGCACAACATGTGCTCGGGCTCGTTATATAGCCATCTTACGCTCTCGGCGGTCGAGCTGCTACTCTGACTCTATACTCACGCTCTTACACTATACCTATAGCTCACATACTCTCTATTGTGTGTACGGATAGTAGCATATAAATTACTCATATCTCAACACACCTCCTTAATTTTTATTGTACTTAAACATTAAACAATTTATAATTTCACTCTAAAATTTTCGAATTCATTTCTACCCAGAGCCTTTGTTAAAATATCAGCAATATTATTTTCTGAGCCTACTTTTACAATTTCAATATCTTTCTTTTCGTAGCACTTATTTACAAAATGATAATGTACTTCAATGCACTTTGAGTTTTTCTTCATGTTACCAAACTTTGCTATTGCTATGGCTCCTGAGTTATTCTCGTATATTTTCATTGGTCTTTCTAAATTAATACTAAAGTCTTTTAACAAATTTTTAACAACTTTGATTTCACTTGCAGCTTCTGATAAAGCTACGTACTCAGCTGCTGAGGAGAAGCAGTCCGGACAGGTGAACTTCGTATAGCCAGGCCAGCTGCAATTCCAGCAGAGAGTTTTGTCGCCATCTGGACCTACTCGTTTGCCTTTATTTATCTCAGACTTGGGAGCAATCGCGTCAGTATGACTACCTCCTTGCTGCCAGCCGTTTATTCCGCGTCTTTCTCTTCGACCTCGGCCACCGCCACGGGTTGACGCTTGATTGGAGTCACCCTGTTTCGGCGAGTTATCTGCTTCCAACAGGGGAGTAATATTTTCGGAGGAGTTCTTTTCTGAGCCGGATGCTTTGGAGCTGGATGAGCCAGACTGTTGAGTTTTCTTCTGAAAAAACTTCTCGAAGCGCTTTTCTAGATCCGCTTCTGTCAGAGACGACGATTTCGCGTTCATTGAGGCAAGCTTGGCCCGCGTGGCTTTAGAGGCAGGCCTGTACGCGGTTTCCGGCAGCATGCTCTGATCTGCTGAAGGCGGCGGCCTCCACTGTCCGTCTTCGTCGTCTTCTACCTTTTGAGCTTTGTCGAGAAACTCTTAGACATTAGTTAGTCTGCCCATGTAAATCTTCATTGAGTCGATGACTAAATTAACTTCATCACATACTGCAGTCTTTAATTGTTTATGCAGATCTTTAGTTACTTCTTCTGAGTCGACTATTTTTTCCGATAAACTCTTGACTGTTTCTGCTTATTCTAAAATGTAGTTATTCATATCTAATTGATTCTTTTGCAGTTCGCGTTCGGATATCCAAGCTTTCTATGATTCTGTAGCTACCGCAAACGAGATGAATTGAACGTCACTATTCGGCAAAACTGTGCGAACTGGATTCTTAATATCCATATTTTGACTTGAACTCGCTATGTTCTGCGGCGTTGTGGACGTTACCGTAGCTTACGCGCCGATTGCTCCGATGTAGTGTGCGCCTGTAGGAGCCGTTGTATTTGTAGTCTCTGGTACTGTAGTAGAGAAGTGCAAAGGCGCAACTTTATTTGTTGCGATTGTATTAAGCAGCGTCGGCACCTGTGGCATTTTGAAATTCATGAGGTCTGCTTCAATATACCTCTGTGGCCTCGAGTCGACAGTCATTGTAAGTGACATGTCTTGCTACTTTTCGCAATCATGAGGCGAGCTTGACAGCAATTGTATATTTTCGTGCAGGCTATCCTCCAGTGCTTCTTCGGCATCAATAGGGAACAGACATGGTTTTGCTATATACATATAAAAACTTATATACAGTAGAAAATAGCATAAGAATACGTTATGCATCAATTTTTTGCTGATTTAGTACCTCTAGGCCCTAATATGATTAATTAAAAATTCATATGTTTAAGTAGTTTTTAAAACTGCAGTTCTCCAATATGGCGGCTCAAAGGATAAAGACCTAATCTAACGTACGGGCATTTGAGTGCATAAATTCGGTCATCATGAATCTATTTTGATTTTGAAGCATTATCTCTTATCTCTGTTATGATTTCGGAGAAAACAATAAGGTTATTTTATGTATTAAAATTTACATACGTTTATATATCTATATATTTTTTCATCCTTCGCGCCGCCATATTGATCACGTGAGCTCTCAATCGTTTAAACGTATTATTAGCTAACTGAATTTTCAAAACAATATTACTTAACAAATATTGCAGTAATAATCGTAGCTCTTATACTTTTGTGTAAGATTTATTCTTAACTTTATTTTAAAAAAGGTTTTAAAAATCATGTCTGTTCCCTATTACTGTAAGGACGTCGCACAGTGTTCCCAAACGCCGAAAAAGTGATCAAAAGTCTTGATTCACTCGAAATTACGGTCAAAATGACTCTATAAGGGCTCATTTTGTTCGTTGTGTAATAGGGAACCAAAAAAGTGTATTGCCGAAATATCTATATAATATTGACGAATATAGCACACTTTCCCTTATATCGGATATATCGCTTTTTCCAAACCTAATATCTTCACAAAAAATGGATATATCGATCTGATTTTTTTCTTAATTCAACTGTAGGTCATTCCAATTGAGGAAAAATTATTGGAAATGCAAGCATCCCCCATTGAGGGGGTGAAATTAGGGGGTTGGAGGGTGAAAACATGGAAAATCGCTGAAAAAATGCTTCAAGGGTTTTCGTAGATGATGAAAACGATTATGGCAATGATTTTATTAACAGCCCTCACTTTGACCATCCCATCCCTCATTCTAGGGGTGAGTTTGGGGAGTTGGAGGGTGAAAACATGGAGAATCGCCGAAAAAATGCTTCAAGGGTTTTCGTGAATGCTGAAGACGATTATGGCAATGACTTTATGAACAGCCCCAACTTTGTTTATGGTTTTCCGTTACCATCCCTTACTATAAGCGTGAGAGTGAGGATCAAGAGGGTGTAAATATGAAAAATGGATTATATATTTTTTGATGTTGTACTGTTATATGTAGTATATATTATATTATATACATTATACAAAATTATTTACAGAAAAATATATATATGTATATATTTACACCGAAATTAAAATAGTTTTATTCAGTGTCTGAATAGTCTATGTTGTTATCATCTGCTGACTCTGTATAATCTAATAACAGATTTTTCATCTCCTGAGTCATTGAGCTTTTTTTTGTTTTCTTCGATGTCTAATAGCGAAAAATCGAAATTTACAAATAAGCGACAAAACATATCCGTGTTTGTTGCAACCCTGAAACAATAGTAATGGATATAAAATTATCTGATTTGAACAAATTTGCAATTTTTTTTTTATTTGAAATCTTTAGAAAGGTAATTTAATAAAATAAGCTCTTTTTTTACATAAAAATTATCTTAAAAAATTCTTTTTTTCGAGCAATAAAACTAATATATTACATAAGTTGCACAAACAAGTTATCGCAAATATATAAAAAAAATGAATCTCTTAACGCACCGAGAAACTTTTCTTGAGAATCTATCTCTGAATCTTTTAATCATTGTACGATTACTTTCTTGGGCTTCTTCACTAAGCATCCCGATAGGTAAAATTAATTCTTTCATAATGACGTGGCCATGTATTAAAATTACATGCACTGATCTCGGCATTTTATACCAGTTGTAGAGTTCTACGTATTTGAATGCCGTCTCTTTGCAATAAGCACCAAATGCTGCATTATTTACTAAGCAATTTTATGAAATAACTGCCAAAATAACTTTAAATCTATATAACAAGTGTTCATTGAATCCTACAAATCATTACTTATTTTATTATAATTAATCAGTGATTATAATTAAATTTTGGTAGAAATAAAATTATAAAAATTGTACCAGTTATTCGAGCCACAACGTCAATATTATTAAAAAATTTTCTAGCAGTATTACCATTATTGGTATTACCAGATCCCTGCGTTGGCGCATCTACCAATATACTTAATTCACTTTTAAGTTGATCTTGAATCTCTTTTTTCTTTTGATTTGTTACTGCTTCAAAAACTTTTGGAACCTTATGGAAAAATAATAAAGAAGAACAAAGAGAAAAAAAATGAAATACTACATCTAAACATTTAACGATTGATGTATCTATCTATCTAACTATCTATCTTTATTACCTACTCTCCATACTGGAACTTCCAATGCCAGACGATAAGAAATATGAAGAACTAGTTCCATGAACCGAATATTTGCATGTAAGATTGAAAATCCATATTTAAGAGAGTCTGATTTTATATTTCTTTCAATCATATTATCAATATCGTTGAATTTTCCTATAGTGGCATCACATCTTTGACTCGATGAATCGTTAAGAGCATTGCAAATCTAAAAGTTAAATAATTTTATGAAGGAACAACAAAATGAATTGTCTATAGAGAGGTCTTTGATTTTTCCTTTATAAAAAAAGCCTGCAGAAAATCGTAGACAATCTTTACAGGAATAATTTCGATACCCCGCACACGATCCGCGGCCTAAATTAAAATCAAATCAATATAATATAATTTATAAATTCTAAAGTCACTCGACTATTTTTCAGAAATACAAGAATGCTTCGCTGCCCCGCTCTGGCACGTAAACAACACCGCAGAGTCGCCAGCAGCGGCGAGAGAGGAGCATAACAAAGATTACGTAATAAGAGCAAGCACGCAGCGGCGTAAATCGTTAATTATATTCAACTTTCTTTCTCTTTTTTGACCTGTCGTCAGATATACGACACAGGGCAGTAAATTTTCACAGCTCTTCGATAATAATATAAATTAAATATTTTGCACCGGACCTAGAAAAGCCGTGACCGTTACATAACTGCAAACATTTTAGCGGGCATCATACAACAGTTTTTACCAGAATTACCTACCATAAATTGTTCTCTTTAAGGTGCCTATGAAATATGGCGGATTATACGTATGTATTTCATATTGCATTCTTAATGAACAGGTTTTTTTTTTAATTATACAGATAAAAATATACATAACCTCAAATTTTTCTTAATAATCTATGTATTGTAAACTAATTTAGACAACTATATAGTAAATCATTGATGTAGATGATAAAGAGTAATGGCCCAAGAATAGTACCTTGAGGTACACCCATGCTTAGAGTATTGAAGTGGCTTACTTTGTTATTTACTTTTACCCTTTGTTTTCTGTTGCTTAGGTAATTTTTTATAAGTTCATGACTGATTCCTCTAATTCCATAGTTATATAGCTTGTCAAGGAGAATTTGATGGTCCACCGTATCAAACGCCTTGGCAAGATCAAGAAAAGTGATTGCGATAGGACTGCTTTTGTCAAGTTGATTATAAATCTGATTTGTTATTTGGTAGAGGGCATCTTTAGTACTTCTGTTTTTCCTAAAACCAAATTGCTTATCTGAGAACAAGCTACATTCATCAAAGAAATTTAGTATACGTTTATGTAACAATTTTTCGAAAATGTTTGCAATATTAGATATTAGCGAAATTGGTCTGTAATTGTTTAGTAGATATTTTTCTTTAGCTTTGTGTAAAGGAATAATTTCTGCAATTTTTAGAGCTTCTGGCAATATTGCCTTTTCAAATCTCAGATTTATTATGTGAACCAGAGGACCACAAATATACTCGTGTATTGTTTTTAAATTCAGAGTGTTGATGCCATCAATTCCACCATTTTTATTTTTCATATTATTAATTATTTCATGTATTTCTTTATAGTTTGTTGGGTGTATAAAAATACTTTTGTTGTTCATGCTTGGCATCTTTATTTTCTCATTCTTTGACATATTTATTTTGCCTTGTAACTGCTTACCTATATCGCAAAAGAAGTTGTTGATATGTTCGGCCATCTCATTTGCATCAGTGATTTTTTTGTTGTTATTTATAATATAATTAATGTTATTGCACTTTTTAGGTTTCTTACCCATTTTATTATTAATAATTTTCCACAAATTCCTTTGATTGCGCTTATTCATTTCTATCTGTTTTTTATCAAATTTTTCTTTTGCTTTGTATATAATTCCATTAAGTATTTTGACATAATTATTATATGCTTCTTTTTTTGTTAGATTACTAGGATCACTTATCCATATTTTATACAGTTCCTGTTTTTTATTGCACGATATCGTTATTGCTTTCGTTATCCCGTCTTTTCTTGGTTTCATTTTATGTTGATTATTCTTTCGCACTTTATATTCACCCTTTTTGGTGCACGTTTCGATTTTTAGAATTAGGTCATTTAATGCCAGATTTGGAACTGACATTAATAAGATGTCTGACCAATTTACCGTTTCTGCAGCTTTCCTTAGCTTGTTGTAATTTATCTTTTTATGTTCTTCATGACTAGAATTGTTTTTAATGCCCTTTAGCGATATCATTATTGGGTAATGATCATTGAAAAGGACACTAAGTGTGAAAGTTTTGTATTTTATCTTGCTTAGCTTAATAAAGAAATTGTCTATGCAAGAGCCCTTATTTATATTAGTAGTCGATGGTCTAGTTATGCTAGTTATTCCCGGGTAATACCTATTCTCTAGAAATACTTGTAAGAATTCCTGGTCTACCACATCTTGATTTAAAATATCGCAATTAAAATCTCCTATTATTAAGTTATTTTTATATTTCTTGTTAAGTTTTATAAGGTTTTTGATGTTTAATAAAAATTCTGTTTTGTGTATATCATGCGATCTATAAATTGCTGATAATATTATTTCTTTATTATTTGTTAAAGTAATTGTAGAGTTGATAATCATGAGATTGTTTATTTGAATAATTTCTGTTGTTTCAATTATGTTTTCATATGTATATAGCTACTCCATCTGATTTATTTATTCTACTATCATTGTAGTACATTTTATAGCCTTTTATATTAAAAATTTCATATTTTTCAAGATTCCAAGTTTCAGTACAAACAATAATACACGGGTTTACTTCTAGGCTGTTTAAAAAAACAAGTAGTTTGTTACAATTTGCATTTAAGCTTCATATATTAATACACAAAATTATTTCTTTATCATTTAACAAGTGCCTATTTAACATGTTTATATTATCAAAATTGTATTCTTGATTAAGGATATCCTTTTGAAAGTCTATATCCATTACCTTTTCTTAGTATTCTTGGATGGTACTGTTTGTATGGGCAATGTTAATGACCCTGCTGATGTAGCACTCGCTAATCTTGTTCTTGTACGTGTTACCATTTGTTGCGAAAATGTGCGCTCTACTTTACCGAAGAATCTTTGGTGAGTAGGCTGAATTGGATAATCTGTCATTTCAATGAATTTTTTTATTTTATGTTTTAGAACTTCACAATTATCACTATCTATGGCACTATGATTGATGTTGTAATTTGTCTTATATTTTTTATTGATAAATTCACAGTTTGGACACTTATTTATTTCACTATTGCACTGAGCAGCTGGGTGATCTCCCGCGCATTGGTAACACGTAGCTTGGTTCCTACAGTGTTTGCCACTATGACCACTAGCACATTTGTAGCATGGATTTGTATTTATAATATCAAAAACTCTACAATTTTGATATTTAATGAATAATCTGTTTTTGTTTTCTTTTATATGTTTATAAATCGCTGGTGTAACTTCTAGTATTGCACACATGGTTTTAGATTTCACATTTTCGTACATATGTAAAACTTTGCACTTTTCATGAAAATCACTGAAATTTCTTTGATTAATATCTTGTTCAAAATCTCTATCATTATTATAAACTTTGTCTATATCAATCATTTTCACGGTTGGCTTTCTTATCTGTTCCTTTCAATTTTAAAATTCTTGTTTGCTAGTTTTTTGATCAAAGTTTTTTCGAGTGAATTAATACTTTCCTCGTTCATGCAATTTATTATTCCGGTATCTGTATTTTTATTAATGACATTTTTAGTTTGTATGGATTTATCCTTGGTTAAATATTTGACAATTGTATTTTCTAATTTAGTGTTGTCATTTTCATTTATTTTCTTAACAACTAATTTAGGCACTCTTTTGGGTTTGGTTTTGCTATTGTTTATTGAACTTGTTAATGCCTCAGAAAATGATTTAACTTTGTTAAAATCAGTGTTATTGATTCTTTGTTTTTCTTTAATTAGTAATTCGTTTAGTAATTGATTTTTACCTTGTAGTTCCTTGTATAATTCTGTTAGTAAACTGTTTTCGATTTTTAGTTTTTCATTTTCACTATAATCATCAATAGTACTGTTGTTTTCATCGTCTTGTTTCTTGCTGAGTTCGGTGTGATTTAATATCTCACGTTTGACTTCTTCTCTGTTTTCATACTTCAGCTGTGCGATGAATTCGCAGGCCTGCTGATTAAGCGTGCCATATGGTCGCTTAGAGGTTAGAGCAAAATTCGGGTGCTCTTGGCAGATTGCAAATGAGCTGTTTAGGAATTTCACAGGACTTCCAGAGTTATAATTTGACACAAATTTGCTCGTGTGATAGAAATCACCACAAACTATGCACACTAGTGCACTTACTTTATTGGTTGGATGACATTTAAAGTACTCATTATTAAGAGCGGCATCGGACGGCTCATTGCCTCTCACGCCATCTTGGCATTATAAATTATTATTATTATTTTTATAAATTTTAGTCGACAAATATTGATTGTTATTTGTGTAAACTGTTAAAAATTAATCAGATTACATATTTCTGCTTGGATATTCTTTATAAAATAAGTCAAGTAATAAAATTATACTTTTTGAGGATTTTGAGATCATTTTCATTGTATTAAATCCCGAAAAGAAAGGATAAAAAACATTCCAAATTTGTCAATCACAACAATATAATATTATCCTTAATAAATAAAATCTTTATAAGTCTTGCCTAGTTCCTAGATTATAAGTTATTTTTAAATTGACAGTTTTCTACCAGTGTAGTACATATATACATACATACTCACACATATATATGATAATATAAATATATAATAATCATTTCCAGCTGGGTGTTTGATTTCACAACCTTTCCGTCAATCATCGTCAATATCATTTCGAATTGGACAGTACAACCAGCTATAGAAACATCCTGCAATTCTTGAATCTGAGCCATTATATCTCTTTCTTGATTTTTGCAAAGCTCATCAGTTTCTTTTTCATAAGAAATTGTTATTCGTCGACAAAGTTTAATCAATGATGGCCGAGGATTTTCCCAATGAACTGTTTTCGTAGTTTTATCAATCAATCGAAGTGGTACCATGGAACAGCGGAATATGCTGCTAAATGAATTTTTTTGATCATCCGACTTTTGACGATACGCGTTGACATTCGTCCCGTCGAAACCATATTTTAAAATTAATAATAAAGTTGTATTCTCTTTATCATAAAAAGATAGATTTAAAAACATAATAAATAACCGCTCAATGGTGTTATTTAGTAGCTGCTGAAATCGTACCACACATTTTGTTTCAGTCACTACTAGGTCTTTTGGATAAGATTCTTCTCTAAATTTCGCAACCTACAAAAGAACGAAGTTATATAGATTTTTATTTCTAAAAATTGATATTTTGTTGGTTTTGTAAAATACATTCCTATTGAATTAGTAAATATAACAATTTTAACTTAACATTAAAAATTAGAAATTAATTTGATGTTAAACAATTTAAACTAATAATAAGCGTATGATAAGCTATAGGATATAATGTCAGCGATTTTCAACCAAGAAATAACATAAAATCTTCCGTAAGATCTTATACAAGATCTTATGTTCATGATAAAAAAAAATATTTTCATCAAATATTCATTCAAGATCTTACGCAAGATCGTATACAAGATCTTGCATAAGAGATTACGATCTTCCCCAAGTTCTTACATAAGATCTTATGCAAGATTTTACCACCATGATCAATACAAATTTTTTAATTTATAATTTATTCAAGATCATATGTAAGTACGATCTTGCGTAAGATCTTGAATGAATATTTGATGAAAATAATTTTTTATCATGAACATAAGATCTTATCTTCGTTCTTGGTCGCAAATCTCTGATAAGATCTTACACAAAATCTTTGACAAGATCTGATGTATGATTTTATGTAAGTTCTTACATACGATCTTGAGTAAAATTTTTAAAAGGGCTCTGTATAAAAAAATAACATTCTGCGCGCGTGAGGAAATTGATTTTACATGCATGTGAAATCAACTTTTTTCCATTTGCATAGAAATATACGTCATATTTAATAGTAATAATAAAAAAAATAATAATAATAATAAAAAAAATAATAATAATAATAATTATCATAATAATAATATGGAATTAAATTAAAACCTCTTTGTAGGTAGGATGTAAGTCATGGCCGTATTTAAGTGCTATTTTCCTCGATATCTTGTAGGTGTATATACTCAGTTTACCATTTACAATTAATTTCACATCATCTTGAAGAGACATGCGTGAACGCTCAGCAGGCTTCTTCATTAGTTCTAAAATTTCAAATGCAGTATCCAGATTAACAATTTTGTCCATCAACTTTACCCCACTGTAATTTCCATTAGCTCTTAATTTTTTTTAATGTCTTGTAACATTGAGTATCGGTTATAGCTGAACTCAAAGAATATTGTCGTCTTCTCTGAGTAACTGTAGAAGCATCGTTGTATGCAACTGTATGTCGACCGTAAGGTTTATTTTCTTAAAAAATAGTTATTATAAGCATCGTATTAAGATGTTATTGACATAACAATGTTTTATTTATTAAAATACGTAAATCAATTTTGTATGAGTAAAAACTGAGACTTATACTGTCAGTTTTTAAATGGCTCACAAAATAGCTCACAAAAATTATTTTAGGGAGATTTTAAACTAAATTGAAAGCTATAATTTCATGACATGATGTAGCAGACGAAACGACAAATATATTTATATCTAGGAATGAAAACTAAATTACGATGAAGTATCGTATATTTGCCTTGATTCATATAATTATCAATCTCTATTACAAAGTTTAAAATGACGATCATCGATATAATAAAATAAAAATTTGAAATCGTAAAATGCTACATAATTGTAATTCGAATGGCAACTATATTGTAGTTTAGTGAAATTCTAAAACACGTTTCTTTTTTTATAGATTTCCCGAAATTATACATTTTTCTTTATAATTTTGTTTTCTACACATTGATAAGAACAACTTGATTTTAAATTATAATTACGAAGTTACATCAGAAATTGTTTGAGAAAGTATATTGAACATTATAGATGCAATTTATCTGAATAAAATATGTACGCACAAACACACACACAGTGCCGTATACATATATGCGGCTTGAAGAGAAATTTTAAAACAAAACGTACCTAATAATTTTAAAGATCTGTGTGAGTGTGTGTATGTTTGTATATGTATGTATGTGTTACTTCGACTCGCTGATGCTGACAATAACAATGTTATGTATATGGTGCACAGATATATATATATATATATATTTATTTATATACATACAGAAATAGGAATTTTATGACTATAACAATGTTTATACCGATATATTTTTGAATTATCTTACCTTCAGGTTCAGGATTATTCTTTAATAAGTCAAAAGTTAATCTCAATTTTCCTTGTAGCCATTTTTCATTGTTTGTTTCGAAGAATGCAAAATTACGATTGCATCTTGAATATTTATACAATATTCTGTTGTTATTATAAAAGCTATTATTACATTTATTATAAAAGCTTATTCGAAGTCTCTGTTTTATTATATTAATCACATTTCCATTATAATGTTTATTATTTTTCATTGTAATCACACATAATGGACAATAAAAAATCTAACACCTTTTTCAGTTGTCTCATCAAAAAAAGCTAATATACGACTGCTAACACACTAACGATCTCCACGCTTTCGACCTACCTTTATATTTATGGTGTTGTCTGTTTATGTTTCGCGCGACATATATACACACACGTGTTGCTTGTTTGTTTTGCGCGACAGGTTTATATATATATATATATATATATATATATATATATATCAGTTATATATTAGTTATAAATAAGTTTTTTCTTTATTTATATTTGATACACACTCTTGTATGCAATCATTTGTATTATTATGATTATAATCAAATTTTATCAAAACATGTCAAACTTAAATATAACGAAGGGAATAAAAATTTTCCAAAATTAGTATTGATTCTAATATTAAAAGTATATACGAATGTACCTATGCATCTAACTAAACATTTACCACCCGCTCACACACATACATACATACGGGTGGTTCTCTGTCAAATCGAAGATCAAAAATTTTTTTTTTCTTCAACCCACGGTAAATATTTTCCAGAAACAGTTTTGAATGCACCTGAATTTTTTCAGATTTTTAAATTACTTTTTACCAAAATGGTATGGAGCCAAAGATATCAATTTTGGCAATTTTTGGGTTTTTAAATTAATTATTCATCATTGGTCAATTCTTGGCTAATTTTATTCTCTTCTTGCTTTTTCTGAGCTCTAGTTATACCACATATTCCAACTTCCGCCACTGGATTGCGTGGCAATGCATCTGCATTTGTATTTTATTTTCCAGCTTTATATATAATTTCATACTCATAGTCTAACAATTTTAATCTCCATCATCGTTATACTCTTTTATTATTATCTACTGATTTTAACCATACCAATGGCTTGTGATCTGTTACAATCACAAATTTATTACCATAGATATAACTCTTGAAAGTTTTTATGGCATACATAATTGCCAAAGCCTCTTTCTCATACGTCGCATATTTCATTTTAGCTAGTTGCAATAATCCAGATGCATAAGCTATAGGTCTGTCTTTGCCTATTTCGCCATGAGAAATAACACATCCTAGGGCATATTAACTTGCGTCACTTGTTATTATGAATGGTTTGTCGAACTGTGGATATAGTAGAACTGGTGCAGAACATAATATTTTTACCAGTTTGTCAAAAGCTGTTTGTTGTTCTTCTTTCCAAATAAACGGTCTATCTTTTTGTAATAATATTGTTAATGGCTTTGTAATATTGGCAATGTTTTTAATAAATCTTCTATAATAGTTAGCATATCCTTAAAATTGTCTTACTCCTTTTACATTTTTAGGTATAGAAAACTTTTTGACGGCTTCTATTTTCTTTTCGTCCGGCCTTATCCCAGCTTCGCTAATTCTATGCCCTAAGAAACAAACTTCTGTTTTACCAAATTCACATTTTTCTGGTTCTAATTTTAATCCTGCTGCTAATAATGCTTCTGCTATTAGATTAAATTTTTCATCCAATTCTTCCGTTGTTCCGTACTAACAAACATTTACAAGATTTGGTTCAGGTGATTGGAAGCTGTTGAAAAATAGACGAAATTTATTAATTTTATTTATATATATATATATATATAGTGTGTGTGTGTATGTGTGTTTAGGTGTTATTTCCGGGACTCGCCTGTTATTTCCGCGAATTCCCATAACACAGTGAATAATAATACTTTTCATACTCCTACAGCTTTTTTATGAATAATAATTAAAAAAAAAAACTTCAACCAAACAAATTAAGTTCATATTATTAAAATACGAAAGACCAGAATATAACGACAGCATAATAATTAACAGCAGCTAAATAGCGAATCATTTTAATTTTTGATACATAATATATAATTTAGGATTACAAAAACAACGTTTGTAGGTGTAATACTAGATTATAACGATATTATCAACGTAGTTAAAAGCATAATAGTAAATAAATAAAATTAATTAAACGGACAATTGTATAAAAGTTATGTATACGTTCTACGATCTATAGTAGATTACAACGAGATTGTAAAGATATCTTCATGATTATAGTCAACGCTGATAAATGGTATCTGTAATAGTCGATTGAGAGTTGAGTACGCAAACGAGGTGTTTCCTACACTCTTCGAGATTGTCGTTTAAACGAACTGCAAGATACGTTAAGCACAGGCTTACAGCGATACTGTAATAGATACCACACATTTTTTTTGCGGCATGGTCAATCGCCATACTTGTACGTTTTTAGTAAAAGATAAGTTACAATCAGCATAGTGCTATAGCTAGTAGTGATCACGTCATTGTCGTTGTAATCCTGTTAAGTTACCTTCATTTGATCTTAATAACGAGGAAAGTAAGGAAATGTTTTGATACACTTCAGTGATTTAGAAATAGTTTAGTTAAAGTTTTTAAACTCGTACTGTGTCTTGTATGCAACATGGCGCCATAATAGGTAATGATCATGTCAGTGTCGTTTAAATCCTGTTAACTTTACAGGTCTTTCAATGTTTAATTATTCGCATCATATAAACATTACAAATTTAATTCTAGCTACAACTCTTAACTAACTATTGTTATGTCGTTGTAAACCTGCAGATAGATTTGCATATAAATAAGTATATTCATCTAAAATTTCTTAAGTTTGTACAGCGTACCTTATAGAGTATGTTGCTATAAACTGTAGTTATCATGACATTGTCGTTGTAATACGTTCGACACTTCAGTTACTTGAAAATATGTTAGTTTTAACATGTTTACACTTGTAAAGTAGCCCCATATCAGAATGGTGCTGTGATCGGTAGTGATAACGACAGTGTCGCTGTAATTCTGTTGATATTAAAGGTTTTTACATGTTCGCTTATTTACAACATGTAGGTATAACAAAGAAGATTAATGCAATAACTCTCACGAAACTGTAGCCTTGTCGTTGTAAACCTGCAGATACATTTGTTTGTGTGATTATTTGCAAAAATTCTATTCTCGCTACAACTCTTAACTAACTATTGTTATGTCGTTGTAAACCCGCAGATGGATCGCATATAAATAAATATATTCATCTAAAATTTCTTAAGCTTGTACAGCGTCGTTCGTAGAGCATGTTGCTATAAACTGTAGTTACCATGACAGTGTCGTTGTAATCCTGTTGACTTTACAGCTTTTCCAATGCTTCATTATTTACAATATATGGGCATTACTTATTAAAATGTTGCTATAACACTGAATTAATTAATCTTGTGTCTTATGACAATGCTTATAACTCGAGTTAACAGCCCAAAATCGTTTTTTTACAGTAATAAATCAGTTATTTATCATAAAACTTTACGGCTATGCATTTTACATATTAAATATAAAAGTTGTAGATATTTTGAAAACACAACTTTTTACCGTGACAAACATTTTTCGAAATGCTTTAACACAGGACAAATCCTCAAAAACGGTTTTTAATGCACACAATTTAATACGAAATTTGGTATGACGGCGAATCAGGCCCCACATTTTGTAGGGATGTCTTCTTATCATTATAAGCTTATAGTTAAATTCTGGACAATATCTCGTACATGTATATAAATACGACAACATAAACGCAATAGGACAATTTCGTACTAAGCGCATAAAATTTGACAAAGATAAAAGATATTTTTTAAATTGAATATGTACAATTTACTTTCAAAATTTGAGTATATTGTACTGAACTAGAAGACCTAAACTAAATAATAATGGAAATAACAGATTAAAGATAGGCTCTTGACTGCACTAATTAATAAAAATCTTCTGATTTCAAAAATAATAATATCCTCTTGAAAATATTATTCTTTACTGCAACTGCCCGCCACTATATTTCATCTTCTTTACCTAAAAAAAAAGAATAAAATTAAAACCAAAAAAAACCTCTGTGTAAATAATATTTCAAGTAAAACCATTTATGCACTTAATGCATGATTTTATATACGTATAACCTGAATCTTATAAGCACTGCATCTGCAAAAATAAAAATTACATCAATTACATGAAATATATTTAAATTATATAGAACATATTGTACCTTAAAGCTATACACTAACGAAGATCCAGAGTTATCGATCATCAAGTATATGGCCAATGCCCTTGATCCTACGGCTCTCCATCCAGCAGACCATGACATCAACAGTTGTAGTATTATTGAAATACTAGAAAACAAAAAAAAAAACATTAAAAACTCATACTCACAAATAATTATGCAACTCACTGATCTCACCTGATAAAAACACTTATCCATCAATAGAGCAGTACTGCTGGAGTCTTGATAAAGCTTTCTTCCAACTCCAAGATTGCGATAGCTCAGATACCAACGACACCAATATCTTTACTTATACTCTGGTGCATGCAGTAGACTACGATGCCAATGAATGCAGCATTGCTCGTACACCTAGACATACAGGAAAACTCCAGAGACACCTTGAGGTGTTTGAAGTAGCCAGACACGCCAAGCTACACTGCCCAGACAGTGCGAATCAGCGTCAGGGTAGTGCTTGCATGATTGAATTGGCAACGATAAATTATGTCTGTCCTCTGATACCAATGCCGTAGAGCCATCAGTAGGAGACATCAGAATTACAACACTGATTCAACTCTAAAAACAGATCACACAATTACATAGTCACTAATTTCACTGCACATATCACAATAAATATCCGTTTTAAAAATGATGAACACAAGAACAAAGCAATACTTTTTGTGGATCTGTATGATAGTGAATCATCACCTAGGCAGCATCTAAGAAGAAAAATATATCATCACAGCAGTAGAATTAGCAGGAGCAGCAGCAGGAGTAGTCACGAAAACAAAACGTAACCTCCAAGCAAAAAGCTCAAGTTTCTTGCTGGAGTTACGTATCTTGACATTGCAGCAGCCTGAATGAACTGACACTGATCCATGGCATCGTCGCTGCTATTCCAAGTGCATCACTTTTGAATACGTTTTGCACTGTGTCTTATATACAGCAAAAACCGCGAGCAGCCGATCCGCGGGCGGGATCGCGGTGAGCGGAGGCTGCTTGAAAACACATACAGACGTTATAGCAGCACTTCTAATTTTCACTACTTATAACAGTGCTGCATCGCGTCGTTGTTGCCGTTTTTCACTACGCACTCACTGATAATATCGTCGAAAAAATGAATCGAGCAAAACATTGCGGTTAGCGGAGACCGGGAGGCTGCTTCAAAATGTCAAAACACACACGGCAGACGGCGTGTGGGCATATGTTGCCAGCCGGTCGCCAGATCGATGCGCACAATGTATGCGCAGTGGTCGAGCTCACTTCGACTGAGCTAACGAACAGCTGTTCGGCTTTTTGTTTAAATGATAATAAAACTACTTAATACATTTTCTGTTCAAATTACGCAAATCCAGAACATAGTTGCCGTTTGGTATTAAATCTATCTTTGTGCAAACTCATGACTTTAGGAACGGGATGGAATTTCCATCTAATATAATTTGAATTAAAATTCTATAAAAAGATAATTATTTTATAAAAAAATTTTTACTTTTGCGAAATAATAATGGTTTTTAATAATATTTATCATAAATCTCGTTGAGATAAAAAATGCATGTTGAAATTATGAATTTATATATATTCCAAAATAAATAAATTAAATAAGGCAAAAAGAACTAAAAAATGTACGGTATACATCAATGAATAAAGCAAGAGCGTAAAGCAAGAGTGTAGCTCGAGTACCGTATAGGCCTAGAGCTTTAAGGCGAGCTTCGGCTCCTCTGGTTTGTTCCCACTCTTGCATGAAACTCAAGAAGAACTAAAAATTCCACGCTATAACCATCCAGCACAACACATTCAAGACCAGAAATATTTTAAAATTAAAACATTTATCAATTTAAATTACATCTTTGTATTCTTCTAAACGTTCGAAACATCATATACATTTATAATCCGGACTAATTATCGAGAACAATTTACATGAAAATGCATAAAATACACAAAAATACATGAATCATACGGTGCTACGCTATATATTTTTTTTTTTTTTATTATTATTTAGTATACAAATCCACAAATTAGTCGCTTTATTCATTCTAATTACTTCTTCTACAAATAAATGAAATTAAAATTAACCAGTTTACCTTAACCATACTTTACCCTAACCACGTAACCCAATAACCCACGTAAAGATGATGGGTGAGTCAACTGAACAACCCAAACGAAAATAGCAGGGCGCGAAGCGCCTTTTCATTTGGGTTTTTCAGTTAACTCACCCATTATCTTTATTTGGGTTATTGGGTTACGCAACTCGGTACTAGAACCAACTGCAGCACAAGCCAAAAACGATAATGGGGTTAATAGGGTTATTTTTTAAGCATGCTTGCCTGTCACAGAAGGAACTCGGTACCACAATGATCAAACGTTTTACGAACTTCAATACAAATAGTAAGCAATTGCCAGAAATTCGCGCGACCGTCTGACAATTCAGCGAGCGTCAGTGGTCGTGCCTTACATGCAAAACGCAAAGCGCAAGCGTTTTGCGCGCCTTGCATCGCTTTGCGATGCAAGGCGGCAAGCCACCGAGACCGTATGTCCGAGCGTGGCGCGCTAGTTTTTTCCGGCATTACTAAACAACTTAGCCTGAGATCTTGAATTTAAAAAAAAATGTCAAAAATAACCGTCCTTATAAAAAATGCGAGCTATTTGAAATAGGGCGAAATTCTTCAAAAATGCGTTCAAAACGAGAATTTTTGTTTTTTTGTCGGATTTTCTCACTTTAAATGATTTAAAATAGGGTACGACAACTACGAGTAATTTAGAATAGAGTCAAAATCGTCTAAAGTGAGAAAATCCGACGAAAAACCGAAAATTCTCGTTTCGAACACATTTTTGAAGAATTTCGCTCCATTTCAAATAGCTCGCATTTTTTATAGAAACGGTTATCTTTGACAATTTTTTTTTTTTTAATTCAAGATCTCGGGCTAAGCTGTTCAGTAATGCCGGAAAAAATAATGATTACTTGGCCAGGTAATTAATTACCTGAGGCGCAATAAAAGCTATTTTTGGAATTGTCGCTTATTATATTTGTTATAATTTTATTCAAAATTTTGTGCAAAAACATTTGACAAAGCTTGGTTGATGTCAGCGTGGTAACGGCAGAATCAGATTTGGTAAAATACAAAATATTAAAACAATTATATAATACAGAAAAAAGAACAGAATTGGAACAGTTGCATATATATAACACAACGCTTCCCAATCACGCGTATCTCCGAAATACTCGAACGTCAATTCGGCTTTGGAAACCATGGGTTTCCAACGCCAAGTTCATTAAGTACCAACATACTTGGACGTTCTGCACGTCACAATGGAATTCAAAGAAGTCAAATTTTTGGTTTCTACAAATACCAAGATTTGCTTGAATCAAGCAGAATTTGCAACCGTAGAGGTGTGGCAGTTCAAAATTTCCTTCCGTGATTTAATGCCGAATTCTACTTGGCTTTTATCGCACTTTGCACAAAATTCTCTGATGCAAGAAATTTTTATTTTGTATCTCGTCATAGGTGATCCTGAACACTGACATCTTATCGATTTGCATTTCATAACTTTACTTTCTCCTGGCGAAATATCTTTCAGATATTATTAGGTTATTATCATAATATATATTTCCTCATATAAGACGTTATAAATAACGTCAATCATAGTATATTGTGCAACTAGGAGGGAAAACGGGCTATTTCTAACGAGGGTGAGATTTGAGCACTCGTCTCCGTCTCGTGCACACTGTACTTTTTTTGACAAGTGCATGTAAAGACCCGTTTTTATGCATATGGGGTGAATAGGAAGTTTTTTTATTTTGGGTCGTGCAAACTTCTAAATTCATTTAAACATTTTACAAAATATAAAAAAATTTTGAAAATTATTGAAAATTTTGATAATTTCAGCAGCATTTTTGAGTAGCAGGAGAAGATGACTATTCCCTCCCGCACGCTCGAAATAAGAAGCTTGTCATTCACTTTAGATGCATGGAAACGGGTCTCTTCCATGCACGTGTTAAAAAAATATTTATGACTCCTTGTCGGGTTTTCACCTAGAACGGCGTACGAAATTCATGTCGTCAGTACCGGATTTCTTGCAAGTTTCGTTCGCCGGAATCTACCAATATTGAAAAATGTTTGCCTGTTTCTACTCGAAAATCCGGCAACGATTTTATCAGGGCGGTAGAATGGTTGAATGTGCTTTGTCTCTCCAACTTAACCGGACTCGAAATCATCTTCTGCGGTGATCTTCTGTGGCATTATTAAAAATAAAAATGTCTTCTTTAGTAGTGTAACCCATTACCAGAATGGTATATTTCGAAATATACTATTGTTTAGGGTGTAGGATTATTTTTCTGTCGGATTTGTACTAGTCTTCGCCGCGAGAATCTAAACTGTACTACTCTTAGCCGCGAGAATCTGAACTGTACCATTCTTCGCCGCGAGAATCTAAACTGCACTACTCTTCGCCGTAAAAACGCGAACTGTACTACTCTTTGTAGCAAATCTGAACCGTATTACTCTTCATAGGGACCGACGATAAGATGTAATCAGTAAATTTCGTACAGGTAAAAGGGATGCTGCGATTAAATATTTGTGCATATATGCTGTTTTTTTAAGCCATCTATTTGTGAATATGAGATGACAAATGCTTTATGTATTTGTGCATATCATAAGATGTAATCAGTAAATTTTGTCCAGATAAAAGGGATTTTGCGATTAAATATTTGTGCAGATATAATTTTTGTTTAAAGTTATTTGTTTGTGAATATGAAATGACGATTTATTTATTCATGCATATCACACAAAATGTTATCTACAGATTCGATTTACATAAAAGGGATGCTGCAAATAATTACTCGTGCAGATATAATCGTTTTTTTTTTAAGTTTTGTGTTTGTGACATATAATGACGAATGCTGTAAGTTTCATTCATATCACAAGATAAAATCTGCAGTTTTAGTCGAGATAAATGGGATGCTGCAAATAATTATTTGTGCAGATATGATCCTTTTTTTAAAGCTATGTGTTTGTAAATTTGAAATGACGAATGCTGTATGCATTTATGCATAACGCAAGATGTTATCTTCAGATTTGGTCCAGATGAAAGACATGCTACAAATAATGTTATTGTGCTGATATGATCTTTCTTTTAAAACTATATGTTTGTGAATATAAAATGACTAATGCTGAATGCATTTATGCATATCACAAGATGTAATCTGCAGATTTGATTCTGATGAAAGGGATGCTGCGAATAATTATTTCTGCAGATTTGATTCTGATGAAAGGGATGCTGCGAATAATTATTTCTGCAGATATGATCCTTTTTTTAAAGCTATGTGTTTGTGAATATGAAATGACAAAAATCATTATGTAATTATTTTCTTTATCATGTAAAGAGCTCTTACATGAGTTTATCAGCAGAGAAAGAGAAATGAACATTAAGCAATATAAATTTTTTTAAATAAACCGTAACTTATAATCAAATAGATTTTAAACAAACATTACCATAAATGATATACTTTCATTAATGTTTTGTAGTATACATGTTTACTATAATTGTTGGAGTAGTTGGTGGATTGACGGGATGAATCAAAGGGGATTAGTCTTGTGTTTGAGAAGAAACTTTTATTGAGCACACAAAAATCAGAGTGTCGTATGTAGCGGAGATGTGGCCTCGAGGTCGGACGAAACTCGAATGAATAGGAATCAGAAAGAAGCGCCAACGCCATGCGAACTAGTCGCGAGCAGCGTTATACTTCTGACAATAATATTTAAATATATTTTATACAAATTTACTGCACATCCCAAGCTGATGTAAATTTTCTATATTTTAACGTTTTTATCAATTATCTTTAGTCATTTCTATTGATGAATCTTAAATGAGATCTTTACAATTAGGTATACTGCTCTTTTAGGTTTACTTCTAAAATACTCTAAGTTTCTTATAATTGAAAATTATGTTTTAAATAGTAAAACCATATTCAAAAATAGATGCATTGAGGTATTCTGCATTCATTTTTATTCAAATTTTATCTATTTACAAAATTATAAAAATTAACTTTTTGCATGTGTATTGAACGTTATTTCCTGATACAGGGGACGAAAAATGTGCTTGAACGCACGCGGAGTGTAAGTAATAGTGCATTTAACGCACATTATATCGTAATATATTTTTTTGTTAGATTTTGTTAGTATAATTAATACTGTCATCAAATAATTACAAAGAGTTTAAAAACATTTTTTAATATAAAAAATTTATATCTATTTTATTCTATAATTTCCTGTCCTGTGTATTAGTAACTATAACTACTTTTATAAAATGTTGGCTGTATTAAATATATTTATTTATACTCGACGGTAATTGATTTGTATGAAACTTTTTTGAAGTCTTACTTTTGATTGGTTAGAATTTATCAATCTGGCAATCTGATTGGATTTTAAAAATGTTCTACAAGAATTAAATACCATCAAGTGTACATCTAATATTTAACAGTATATTTATTAATGACATGTTAATTAATTAAGGGGATGTCGGCGCAAAAGCTTCGCAAATCCGCCACGGAGTATTTTGTATTTTCAAACTTCTAGAAAAACAGAAAGTCTGATCAAATTTTTCTTTCGGTAGAACGATTTATTTAACTTAACACTATGGCGCTACAAACTCGGTTTTTTATTTGCAAACTTTATTCAAACAGTTTTATGTTATAGAAAAACAGTGTTTACCAGACCTTAAATATCATCACAATTAATTTGTAAATCGCGAGCAAAGCGAGAGTTTTCTGCTAGTCTGGATATTTATTTGTGATTCGTTCAATTCTTTTTTGATTCTTTTTACCACCATTTTTAACCTGTAATTTCTTTTATAATACTTCCTGCCTACTAGGTTTCTTGAGTTTGCCTTGTTGAGTTTTCTCTAATGCATGGATTGCTTCTACATATAAAATTAAACTCTCATCCATGCTGAGTTTGTCCACTAATTGAGCTCCTTCAAGAATATAGTCGAATATGTCGAACGATAAATATTGATATTCTTTACCATCAAACATCAATTTTTTCGGCTTTTGACAATTTTTCTCCAGTTTCTTTCATTGTTGTTAATAAATCCTTGAAATTACATTCTCTTGCTTAAATATTGATTTCTTGCGAGTTTTGCTCCTCTTGCAATCGTACGTTAATGTTATATATAAAATTTTCAATATTTTTATTATCCGTTTCCAAAAATTCACTAAAATTTTCTGGCTTGTTTTCCTTTTTATTATTATTGTTTGTTATTTCCACCTGAGTCTCATTACTGACTTCATATTCTTTAGTTATTGTATTCGGGACTGTTTTCACATCATCATAATAAATATTTTATATCACTATTTCATTTTTTTCGAAATCTTTTGTATCGTCGAAATTTTCTGCTTCTTGCTCTATGCTCTCATTTACACTTCTTTGCTTGTTACCTTAATGAATTATATTTTCTTTACATTCATTTTGAGCTTTACTCTCGCTAAACTTTTTTTTATTTAAACCTTTATGTATATCATTTTCATCAATGATTTCTTTTAAAATTCTATTAAGAAATTACTTTTGATCGTTATTTACTGCCACACTTGCATTCTGATTCTTTTTTGTATTTGCTACATATAGGCGTATATCTTCTTAATTTGTCTACTTTTTTTTTTAATTTTATGTCATATATCTCTAAAGATCCTTCATCTAAACGTAAATTACTTTCTCTGAGTAATTTCATTCCTGAAATGCCATCGTACGGAATGTCAAATATCTCTGGTTCTACATGATAATCAAAATATTTATTACTGAAAAAAATTAACTTTTAAAAAAGTAAAAGGTTAGGCGAGTTTGATATATTCCGCAACGAAATAACAGATAGAAAAGAACCGAGATCAATCAAACAAAGTCAAGTTTATTATATTTAATCGTAATGAAGCAAGGAACAACTCTCAAGATAATTACTACGTGACTTGCCATGCCCGTTTCATTGTACTTATGGTGGTTGTATGACCTTCTGATACATAAAAAGAAAATGTTAGTTGTTCACCAATAAACAAAATGAAACGAGCATGACAAGTTTAATCAAGTGGCACGGCAGCACCACGAAGGCGAGTTTGAAAAGCCTGCGGTGACCTCGACACTATTTACTTATATATTGGGTTTTCAAATTATAAATTCAATAAATACAAATATTTACTTTATTGTATCTTAATTTTTTGGAGTAAAATCATATTTGTATGCTTAACTTTGATTTCCAATCGATATATTGCCAATAAAGCAGCTTTTTTCACAATAAACAAGCATGTCTCAACAACAATGCTAAAATCCGTTTGAGATTCTTCAGCCCAACATGTTCAGACCATAAAGTTGGCCGCACACGGCTAGTGTTAAGACCGTGAATTTAGCCGCACGTATTGCTTTCCCACATACTTATACAGACTTGTGGAATTACTGATGTGATCACTCATATACCAACCAGCGGGACTACGGATGTGATTTTTTTTTTTTTGTATTTAATATTAAGTGGCGCGGTAGCGGTAGCCAGGGTAGCCAATGACGACGTCTAGGTGGAGTGCACCGTAGTTTTTTGTGTCTAGGTGTACGGTGTAAGATAAAGAGGTAGACCGACTGTCCTTCCCCCACCACCAAACAGCTGTGACGCTTATTGAAGCCCTTCACTTCGCCTCCGTGTGGCGGTGCCATAGAAACAGTAGACCAGATGATACACACCTATGGTCAGCGCTTGAACACATGCATTTGTGTGAGTGCGCTACTCACCGACGCGGTCCGCTATGCGTGTGTGCGTGAATACACTATACAGTTTCTTCCGCCCGTGTTGGCGCGCGATAAAAATGCGTCTAAATTTTTAATGTTTTTATTGACATCACTTTTCAACAATAAAAGATCAATATTATTGATATACTATCTAATGATATGTATATTTAACTACAACACCCATCAGTTTATACAGGGAACTTGAATATTCAATAGGTTGACTGATGGATATCATGTAGATACAAATTGTATTAATATTATAACATAACTAAATAATTTCAACTACTGCATTGTATTATTAATGCCATTGATACATAAATTTATTATTGACTAAACCTAAGACATATATTCCCTATGCCATACTACAAAGCGCGACAATTATCGATATACATGTACTATTTTTCTAAAACAAAAAACGTTAAGCTTAAACTTAAACATAAACTTAAACTCAACCTAAAACTCAATTCCAACAAAAGCCCCCACAGGGGGGCGATGATCATATGCGACTTTCGATATTATTAACGACGTCTAGGTGGTGCGCTCCATGGTATTTGGTGTCTGGGTATAAAAATCATTTAAGGGCGGTGTCTAGGTGTACAGAATGGCCGATGACGAGGTCTAGGTAGAGTGCTCCGTAGTTTTTGGTGTCTAGGTGTAGAAATCATTCAAGGGCGGTGTCTAGGTGTACAAGGTGGTCGATGACGACGTCTAGGTGGTGCGCTCCGTAGTTATTGGTGTCTAGGTAAATAAATCATACGAGGATGGAGTCTACAGGGTGGCCGATGACGAATCCTAGGTAGTGCGCTTTGTAGTTTTTGGTATCCAGGAAAAGTGTCATGTGCCATTGCAGGATTCACACGTTTTACTTTGTTTTCCTTGATTTTCACAATTATTTGGGTCATGTCCGCTTTCTTTGCATTTCCAACACAGTTCGTACTCTATTATAAATGGGCATTAAGTTACAGTGTGATCCATAACTTGGCAATATAGGCAATGGTTGCCTTTGATTCTATTCATTTTGAAGGCATCAATTGAATGCCCGTGATTATTACAGAATTTACAAATTAATTGAATCTTTCTTTTACTATTCTGCAGCTATCTGACAAATGGTCTCTATTTTTGCAGTAAACACCGGTTACTTTATGACATAACAATGGTCGTTCATTTAGCGCCTCACCGACCATGGTGTTTTCTAATAAGCATTCTAAATTAAAATTAAAGTCAAATTTACTCCGTGAATTTTTTGAATTGCCAATCAGGCTTGGTTGCTCGTTAAAACCTTCAATGTCTATCAACGATATGTCCTGCTTTTCTAATCGCAGTCAACGGCGTTCCTGGTGTTACTGTTGCTACTTTTCGTTCTTCTTTAGATATTTTAGTTGATTCCTATTTATTAGGCGTAGTTGGTATATTAATAGTTAAATGGGCTTTGTTAAGTCTTAAAATCGCCTTTTTTATTGCCCCTGTTGAATTTTTTTATTTGTCTGTTCTAAATTTGTTTCTTGTTCTATTTTTTTTTATATTGTTAATTATTGTTTTATTAAATGTTTCAGTATTAGGTACTGATTTTTCGTCTTCTCTTTGTGCAGTTACATTATTTGCTGGCTGCGATCGAATTACTTTGTTACTTCTCGCAAATGGTGTTTGATCGTTGGGGATTATTATTTGATTCTGCAATGTAGGATTATTACGAACAACGCTTCTTGTTAATTTCTGTCCTAGTAGATTTTTCCGATTGTCACTCATTTGGTGCTCTTATTTTAGTTATTTTTTTATTTTATGCAAAATTTTATCCAGCGCAAATTTTTTATTTTTATATCGCATACAAATCATTCCAATATAATACTGCTGTCCTACTTATTTTACAATACGTGACCTAGTTTTCGCATTTTTGAAAACTACACAAGTTTTGGTCAGTTCATTTACCGTGGCTATACGCGTAACACAGTAATTTGACTCTACTCTGCTATATAAGTATTCTTTGGACGGTTTCAGGCTTTAAACTGATTTTTCGTGATTCTAAAATCTAAATTTTATTTATTCTTATTCAATTCAGTTGTAGTGAAATTAAATAACTCTTCAAATTTGTTGCCGATTTCTATTTGAAACTCTGATCGTTCTACTTGGTTGTTTACTATTTTTGGTTGCCTAACTTCTTGCAATCGGAAAAATGAATCTATTTTTTTTTTTTTTTGTTTAATTGTCTTAATTTAGATTTTTCGTTCAATAGTTATATTTAAAGTTAAATTTTTTTCAAGTGATATACTTTTAATTTTCATCCGGACACCCATGTGAACATCTCAGCGATGAACCCTAATATTTACATGGGTGTCCAGATGGAAATTAAAAGTATATCACTTGAGAAAGATTTAACTTTAAATATTCTTTCATTATTGTAAAAGAAATATGCATGCAAAAGATCAGCTCTTTACGTATATTAGTTTCTGTATGAGAACAGCACAAAATTTGAAAATCTGGTATCGTGTTCAAAACCACTTGTAACTTTTGAAAGTCAAAATTCTTATTAATGCATCGGGAAAAAGGCAAAGTTAGTATAACTTTCTACATATAAAAATACACTGGAAACCAGAAATACAACTGGCTAGAGTTATAAGATTCTCTGGAACAACTGAAACAAAAAATTTGACCCGCAAATCCAAAATTTCTCATAGCCCTCGAGCTGAAAATTCCAACGAACACAGTTACGAAAAAACTGTTACGGTAACTAATTTCTAAACAATTAAAAATTATCTATACAAAAATTCAGATATCTAGCTCTTATAAAACACAGATGGAATAGTAATAATGAACTTGGACGTCGACTACTAAGACCTATGGCTCCCATTTAACTTAAGTCACCAATATAACCAAGATGTAAAATAATGTTTAATATCACTTAATTAAAATATAATCAATAAAAATATAAGCCTTTATTAATAAATCATTTTCATCTTATATTTGAATAAGTGTTATTATACTGCATTATAATATAACCTCAAAAGGTTATGTTATATGCGCGCGCATGCGAATTTATGTTCTTTTTTTTATGGATAATAGGATCAGATTGTAGTAAATAAAAAAGCAGATGTATTATGTTTATCATATTAAATTTATCCATGTATTATGTACAAGTTAATAAAAAATATATCTTTGTAAAATCAATTTGTGATTTATTAATTCTTATTGAGTACTAGAATCAAACTTAAAAGAAGACCCACCCAGATATTTTAAAAATAAACAAAGTTTATTTGCACTGTTGCAGAGTGAATTGAAAAACGCTTCATCTTTCAGAATAGCCGGTGAAATCTTCTCTGGCAAGAAAACTTGAAAGCTGTCATCAAGTTCAGCAACAATCTTCGTACCGAACCTTGTCTTGACCTCTTTCAGTGCTGTCACCATGTACTGTTGATCTTTTTCCATGTCTGCTGCTCTTTTCTTTGGCAAGAACTCTCGCTCAGCGATCTTGTTGAGTGCAGATAGATCCATTCTGAAAAAAGCAAAAATAAAAATTTATGTTAGAGAAAATTGTATTAAAGACAAGTAATGAGGGAGAACTATGAAATATAGCTCACTTATTATGAAGTTAGGTGAGCCTTGGTCTCTTTATAGAAGGTTCGTTGTTCGCTTCGATTTCTCGAATGTGCTCCTCGTTGTCATTCGTGTGTTCATATAGCTCATTTCCCACCACAATTCCTGCCCTTTCCATTGCCTCTAGTAAGATATCCCTTTTGAATTAGATTATTTGCTAGAAATTTTGCATTAGATTATTCAAGAATATAGGCGAATTTAACCTTGTATTAAATTTTATTGTAATGTTGTTAAACTTAAGCATTGTAAACTTGTTGTTGATCGGCTGTTTGTTAAGGAATTGATTCCAAAGAAATTTTAGTGAGAACAGTTCGATCGGTAGAGTCATGATAGGGACTAGCTTCTCTCGAAGTAGGCTTTCCTATCTTTAACTAATGTTAGTTGTTGATTACCGGTCTCTTTGTTGCTGCGAGACAGTAAGAGGGGCGGTATGTTCGAAAATTAGACTGTTACGCCGAGAAAGAGAGAGCTAGAAGGTTCGAGAAGCGAGCCGTTGTCGCGAATTCGAAAGTATTAGCCTGCTCACACGGCATCGATTAGGGTGTTGCCATGGCAACGCGCGCTCGCTCGCTCCTACTCTCTCTCTCTCTCTCTCTCTCTCTCTCTCTCTCTCTCTCTCTCTCCGCCTGTTGCGCAAGCGGTCTTCTGCCGCTCTCCCTGATTGTATAGTCAGTACGTATTGCCGAATCACTGTGAGCGCTCGTACTTGCCTCACAGTGTCGTCCGTAAACAATATCGTTTGTTCACGCGTCGGTACTTTAATACTTTAACTTTCACTTCTTTTCCTTAGATTTAAACACTTGTAAATACACACTATATTCAATAACGGTCAATGCCATTTTTTACGGTTATAAGTTCACATTAACTGTCGATAGTTTTGTTTATTGCCAACTCGTCCATCAAGATCCACAAGTTTCGTCCTTTTCGCGAGACTGTAAACACTCAGTAATATATGAATCTGTTAATTTGTTGTAAAATTCATTTTTTCTGGCAGTTTTGTAGTCATTAGTTTATCTAATTCATCAACAAAATCATATGGAAATATGCCTCTGCGTCTAAGAAGATTGATTTTTTCATCCGTGAAGCCATCAGATCGAAACTTATTTACTGCTATCAGCACGTGCTCTAGATATGATGCAAGTTTCTCCAATGATGATGGTAAAAAACGCCATGAATCTATAAATCTAAAACTGATGTAAATTCATCAATGTACTTTGTAAATGAAATATATTTTTCCTTATTATGAGGTATCAGAGAAACTCGTCCATTCATCAATGTAGAAGTAGCGCGATTTCGTTCAAAATGAAGTGTGTGTCATAATTGAGGTTATGAAAAATAACTGGCACAAATCTCGAATTCTTATAATTCAAATTACAAGAATTATGAGCTGCACCTCTGAAACTGAAGAAAAAAAAATAGGCTAAAAAATTTAGTAAATTCAATTTTTCAAAGTAATTAAAGTGACAACATACCGTCCCGTAAGATGACAATGATCTCGTACTGCAAGTTCATCACCATGGATTGGTTTTCGACATATATGACATATCGTTGCTCTTCGAAAAGATAATTCTTCCAAGTCTGTAAGTTTTAATGGTTTAGGATTTTTGTAGAGTAGATCAATCTGCTCCCCGATTGATTTCAACTCTTGAACAAACCATTCTGCAGGTGTATTTTCATCTCTATTTTCTTGTCTGTATGATTTATAGCTAGATAATCCATCATCATAGCTACATTTTATACAGGGTGTCTGAAAAGTTCCGGAACGGCATGATAACATCCGAACTAACAAAGGTAAAAAAAAATAAAAACACATGGTTGTTAGGATTTTTTCCCAGCTATCCGATGGGAACCTTAAATTTGACCTTGACCAAGTCCTTCAAGGTCATTTGAAGGTCAAATCGATTTTTTTAAATAGGACATCCTATTTTCGACCCCGGAAATGAAAAGAGCGAGCGTTTGATACGATAACTCGAAAATCAGAACTCGTAGAGAACAACATTTAAAACGTAATATTCATAATAATTATCCAGCTATTTGATGGAGACCTTGGTTTTGACCTTGACCATGACCCTCCTGATGATTTGAAGGTTAATTTTTTTAAATAGGACCACCCATTTTTTTGTCAATTAAGGCAGTTCTTGGTTTTCTCCAAACAATTAAGGCAAACATCTATCCAACCAATTAAGGCAAAACTTGTTGTTGTCCAACCAGTTATGTAAGACCTGGTGTTATCCAAGCAGTTAAGATAAGACTCGGCCCAACCATTTAAGGTTAGATGCGGTTTAATCAATCAAGGCAGGTCTTGGTTTTTCCAACCAATTGAGGCAAGAATCTGTCGAACCAATTCAGGCAGGACTTGGTGTTGTCCAACCAGTTATGGCAAGACTTGGTGTTATCCAACCAGTTAAGGCAAGACTTGGGTTATTGGGTTTGTCCAACCAGTTAAGGCAAGACTTGGGTTATTGGGTTTGTCCAACCAGTTAAGGCAAGACTTGGTGTTGTCCAACCAGGTAAGGCAAGACTCAGTCCGACCAATTAAGGAAAGAATTATTTTAGCAAATGTTCAAACTGATGACCTTCGGTTTCTTGACAGTAACCTAATCGATAATAAAAACTATGAATAGAATTTTGAATGTGTTCTGCCGAAATCAAAGTGCTTTCATCAATTATCCTTTGCCGTAATTCAACTAAATTTTGTGGCTTAGTTTTATAAACACGATCTTTTAAGTATCCCCAGAGGAAGAAATCTAGAGGAGTCAGATCAGGTGATCTGGCGGGCCATTCGATAATACCTCTGCGGCCAATCCAGCGATCAATGAACACAGTATTCAAATACTGTCGAACATTGCGTCCATAGTGAGCTGCTGCACCATCCTGCTGGAACCACGTGTGTTCAAAATTGGCTCCCGTAACCTCTATAATTCTAGGAACGATTTGCATCCGTAACATGTCCTCATATCTTGCTGCATTTAAATTACCCTCTATGAAAAAGGGACCAATCAATTGATTATTCAATATTCCAGCCCAAACATTTAATTTCTCGGGATATTGGGTTTTGTCTTCGCTCATCCAGTGAGGATTTTGCTGAGCCCAATATCTGCAGTTATGCCTATTCATAGTACCAGTTAATTGGAACGTAGCTTCATCTGAAAATACTATATTGAAGGCAAAATTGGGATCTTCAACAATCCTAGACATCATTTCTTCGCAAAACTCAACTCTCCTATCAAAATCATCTTCATTCAGCTCTTGCACAAGATTAACCTTGAATGGATGGAATTTGTTAGTTTTTAATATTTTCTGAATAGAAAACTTGCTTATTTCATGTTGTTGAGACATTTTGCGTATCGAAGAATGGGGATCCTCTATGAGTGACAATAAGACATCTAGTGATTTTTCTTCATTTGTTGCAGTAGACGGTCTTCCAGAACGAGGACGATCTTTTACACTTCCTGTATCATGAAACCGTCTGACAGCCCTCGATACTGTAGATTTAGAAATTGGAGTAAGGCCAAGTCTGAAAGTTTCATTGAAGAGAGTTTTGGCATCTTCGTAAGATCGTCTAAGTTCACCCCAGCCTATCATCATCAAAAGTGAAATTCTTTCTCTTTCATTAAGGCGTTGCATGTTTATATGCAGATAATAAATATGCACGACTGCGAAAAATGACAAATTAACTACTGAAAAATATTCGACAAAAAAATGACTAATGAACAAGAAAACACTATTTTCAAGACAAAATTAGAGAAATACTTCTTTTCCAGAAAAAATGTTGTCAACCTCTACATATCACGAGATACTAAGAAATAAAAAATGAGCTTTGGTAAATTGAAATTGGATAAAAGATGACTGAGATTGAAAAGATTAAACGAAGAAATTTTTTAGAAATTTCAAATTAAAATTTAATTTTAAAAATAGTTGTATGGTTTATTATGAACCCTTCTTTAAATTGTTAATGTTCATTATTCATTTAAACAAGTCTTGTCCATTTAATAGAAGGTTTAAAAATTGACACGTTACTATTATTATTATTATTATTATTTGTGTCAAGAAAATTTAAGCAATTAAAAAGTGAAAGTAGAAGTGGAGTAATTTGAGTCTACGGGGTGAAAATTATGCTGAAGCAGTTTAGAAGTAAGATAATGATAACTAAAAAATTTATAATGTCAGGGATGTTCAACAATGGGGTTGCTTGACTATCGGAATAATTTTAGTTGATGATGTAGAATTTTGCGATGAAGCAATCAAGTTAAGTTAAGATTAAAATTGGATACGTTTTTAAGACGCAAAATTATCCGCGATTTAATCTACAAATGACCTTGAAGGTCATAATCATGAATATTGTGTCTTAAATAATTTTCTCTACGAATTCTGGTTTTCGAGTTATCGAACTGAACCTGGGATGAACCTTGTTCATGACCTGCAAAAGTCAAAATTTAAAAATGGTCAAGACCCTATACGAACGCTAAATTTTCCATTCCCTTCATTTACGGAGTCAAAAATGGAGGGTTCTATTTAAAAAAATCGATTTGACCTTCAAATGACCTTGAAGGTCATGGTCAAGGTCAAAACCAAGGTCTCCATCAAATAGCTGGATAATTATTATGAATATTACGTTTTAAATGTTGTTCTCTACGAGTTCTGATTTTCGAGTTATCGTATCAAACCTGCATTTGTCCTTGTCCAAACCTTCCATGGTCAAATTTTAATATATTTTAGACCATATTTGAACGTAAAATTTTCCGCTCTTTTCATTTCCGGGGTCGAAAATAGAATGTCCTATTTAAAAAAATCGATTTGACCTTCAAATGACCTTGAAGGACTTGGTCAAGGTCAAATTTAAGGTTCCCATCGGATAGCTGGGAAAAAATCCTAACAACCATGTGTTTTTATTTTTTTTTACCTTTGTTAGTTCGGATGTTATCATGCCGTTCCGGAACTTTTCAGACACCCTGTATAGTAGCCTATGCTGTACGCTTCATGCAGTTGAAAAGCATTTTCATTTCCAGTATGCTTTAACATACATTAAAAATCTGCATAAATAACAAAAGTCACCTTTTCACTCTTATTATAATCTTCAAATTTAAAAATGTTATTCTTAGATTCAGGCAGATTTATTCGGCAACTATTCAAATTTTTACAGTTATTTTCGTGAGATTACAATCTTTCTTCATTGTAAAATACTTGTAAACACCTTTCACAATGGTGAGATTTTATATGAGATTTAGATAATTGAGAACACAAAAGCCGGGACATATTTTTAATCCAAACATTGTTATTTAGGTAAGCTTCCATCATCATCACGATTATTTTCTTCATATTCCTTTATGTAAAAATTTTGAATCAAGAGCAAATTTACATGTTGATCCTTCTTCTCAGATGTAACATGACAAGGTGATACTTCGAATTTTGCACCATATTGCTTCAGCATGTATACATTTACTGAAATATCATTAAGTTTTTCAAATTTTACAATATTTTTAAACTTTACTTGAAATTCTATATCACTAAAGTTTAACTTGTCTTCATGCACACGATATTGAGCAACTCGATGGTCGTTACTGGCACTAGGATATATTGCTGAAAGTATAGCATACTTGAAACATTGATTGTCATAATTTCGAACATTGACGCACGCTTTTTTTGCGTTCTATATACTTTGGAAGAGGAATGTAAGAAGACCCTTTAATTGGAGAATATTTTTTCATGTTTATACACAAACTTATGATACTTTTAAGAGTCCGGCCTGAGTTCTTTTCTTGAAATTCTTCTAACTGTGCAAGAATAGGCTCTTTGATATTGTCTTTAAACCATTCCTCTAAATTCGTTGACAAATATATCGTCACACTTTCACTAGTAAAATATTTAATGTCCGTTGTTTCCTCTCCACTTTTCTGCATAGAAAATTCTTACGTGAATAACTTTCACTGCATTATACTCATCTAAGCAGCTCTTTACCTTATCATTAAAGAGCTTTTGTGCATCGTTTAAAAAACTTAGAATATCAACATGTTTTATATTCACTACCACACCACTTCTAATTCTATTCTGAAAAGCTGACTGCACATCTCGCCACTCTACTCTAGCTTCAGTTTCTTCCTCCGCTTGTAAACTACCTCCACACCGAAGGTGTTGTTCGAATTCAACTTGTATGCACGACAAATGTGTTAAACAAGTTTGACACTTTTGATTTTCTCCTCGCGTTAAATTCGCTTTATCAATTTTATCGTTCAATTCCTTTATCGTAGAATTACACACGTTCAGCCAATGATAAATATCTTCATCGCTCATATCATTTTTACTTTGTATGGTGTCACGAAGTAAGCCAACAAGTCGTTCAAAAAAATCCATCGAATTCATCTTTACTTTTTACTGAAATAAGACTAGAATATTACTCGTGAACTTGCACAAAACTATCACTTTACATCAAGGAAACGCAACTGACGAACTGTGATCGTTCAAGGTAGATGCTCCCGCTCTTAAATAGGGAGAGAAGGTATTCTCGCAAAGGACCAATGGTAGAGTCGAAGAGCTAGTAGATAAGATTAAGAGAAAGATTTTCTCGGGAAAGACCAATGGTGTGGACGAAGAGCTCATAGATAAGATAAGAACGAAGATTTTCTTGAGAGGGGATGCATTTTCGTTCTTTTCATCCAAACCAAAATCGACTTTTAAAATCCTAGATAAGCCAGAGGCGCAGTTATGTATTATAAAAACAGAGAGTAAGAGTCTAGCTCAGATCATTTCTTACTAAATAGCAAGATGACTAGCGTGATTGATAGAAGTTCAAGTGAATATAATGTATTGTTTAGAAATACAATATTGCAATGTCAAGAAAAAGAAAAAGTTTATCTCTGTGATATTTAAGGTTTTCAAAGAATTGCCGACGATACTTTTATTTTCAAGGAAATAAGTTTTCTCAATTTGAGTAAAACTGCTTTACCGACTGCGTATCTCTTTAAACCTCCATTACCATGGGATGAACTAACAGAGTAAGAAAAATGTATGACTCACTGGATTGAAAAGAGCCATCACGGCATAGAATGGGATTCTGGAGATATTCCATATCACCGTCTTCATAACATTTTAGAAATATGTACGCAAGGAGTCACAAAATTATTCGGCAAAGGAAAGCAGAAAGCAGAATGGATAAAAAATTTATTGCCCGATTATGTAAGTTGCAAATATAATAAATTTAATTTAAATTTTCACATTAAAAAAAATCCCTCACACATTCTTCTATTTATTTTTTCAGATTAATCACAAACGTCGAAAATTTTGGCTGTCCATCGTTTGAAAAAATAAGAATCAAAATTCAAAATGTATTTGCTTATACTGGAAATCAGCTTAACTAAATAAAAAATGATTTTTAATAAATGAATGTTTTATGTTTTATTTCCCTTATCAACCTTATATATATATATATATATATA
>JAZHPH010000192.1:52185-116097 GCA_037356405.1 Nasonia oneida | reverse complement strand
TATATATTCGGCAACGTACGTTGTTGCCACCTACTCGCACGCTGCTGTCAAGACGTGACAATGTGTCAGATGGCATAGGTAAATCCGTGCCCGCGTGAGTCGGCCGAGCCATGCCTTCTGCATGTCCGACGTTTCTAATAATAATAAACAGGACCCTTCTGGCCCTGGTTATAACGCGCGATCAACGACAGTAAGCATGCGTTATAATATACATTTCTAAAAGGAATAATGTTTAAACAAGCAGGAAACACAAAATATTAGTGGAAAATTATGTTTATTTATTTTTATTTTTTTTACAATTATCTTATCAAAAATTTATTACAAAAATTAATTGAAAAATATCATTCAGATTTTTCGCATATTTGCTTTCTTATCGAACACGATAAGCGGATCGTTGAGCATTTCGTCATGCAATATACGCGGTCGTGGTCGTTGCTGTAGTGGCATTTGCTTGATGCTGATGTGGCATCGGCTGATCTGCTTGATGCTGAAGTGGCATCGGCTGATCTGCATGATAGAGAGGCCGTGGTGATGGCTGCTGTCGCGGAGATGGTGGTGGTAGATTAGTATTTTTTAAAGACAACAAAAGTTTTCTCCGTTCCTTCTTTTCTGCTGCCATAACAAAACAAAAAATTAATGTATATTTTATCATAAAAATGAAATGAAATGAATGAAAAATAATGATCTTACCTGATTTTTCGCTCTGAGATGATGTGATTGTCATCCTTTTACCACCTATACCATTGATTGCTTCATCTGCAATTAAAGAAAAAATATGTATTATTATTTTTTGAAAAAATAAAAAAATTTTTTTTACAACTAACCATCAGATTTCCTCTTTCTTGAACTTCCGCTTTTGTCAGAGCCGGATCCTGACCTGGATCCCGAGCTGGTGCTCGAGCCAGAACTCGAGCTTGAGTCTGGACTCGAGCTTGAGCCTGAACACGAGCTTGATCTCGCCCTTGAAGATTGTGATAGCTTAATCCCCTTGGATGCTATTACGGATCGTAGAGGAGGCTGTAAATGCTCAACAGCGCTAACAGATGTAACGCTTCTTACAGAAGTGCGGTCGTTTCTCAAAGATGAGCGATGGCGGTCGTTTCTCGAAGATGACCCATGGCGATCGCTTTTTTTTTGATGACGAGCGATGGCGATCGCTTTTTGATGACGAGCGATTACGATCGCTTTTCGAAGACGAGCGATTGCGATCGCTTGATGAGGACGGACGTTCGGTTTTCGCAGACGTAGAAGGGCGGTCATTTTTGGCTGCCGGCGGAGAGCGAGGGTCCCTGACTGGCTTCCTAGCTGGTGCTGTGGGTGCGGATGCGGCTTCTGCTGCTTTGGCTTCTGATGCTTTGGCTTCTGATGCGGCTTTGGCTGCGACTGCTGCTTTGGCTTCTGCTGCGGCTTTGGCTGTGGTTGCGGCTTCTGCTGCTTTGGCTTCCGCTGCGGCTTTGGCTGCGACTGCTGCTTTCGCTTCTGCTGAGGTTCTGGCTGTGGTTGCGGCTTTGGATTCTGCTGTGGTTCTGGCTTTGGCTTTGGCTTTGGCTATGGCTGCGGCTTTGGCTGCGGTTGTGGCTTTTGCTGCGGCTTTGGCTGCGGGTGCGGCTTCTGCTGCGACTGCTGCTTGTTGCTGCGAGTTTTGCTCCTGTGGAAGCTGCTGCTGTTGGTGCATCTCTGATATGGATGATATACTTTTAAACATCTGCTGCATCACACCAATCGACGGAAGTTGCTGCTGTTGTTGCGACTCTGGTGAGGTGGCCGCACCCTCATTCAGCTGCTTCATCACAGCAGTTAACTCGGCTGGTAGAGCTGGAGAATATAACAAAAATAATTAAATTTAAAAAAAAATGTGTCGTTGATTCCTTCCATCTTCTCACACTTTGAATTGAAGAATGAACTTGAAAACGAAGAGTGAACTGACTGACGAAGCATGCACCAGGTCCTTAAATACGGTGGACAGCGAAGCTTCCCTTTCCACTTCACTTGCCAAAAGTCCTTCGATTAGCGAAAAATTTGCACTTTCTTCTCATAGAACCTCCCTTAGACACTTCCCACCGAAATTTTCAAAATCTCCTCCCTCTCAGCAAAATTTGACCATCCCTCAATCACTCGAGTACACACCTACACTTTCTTGGAGAGAGGGAGACAGAGAGAGAGAGAGAGAGAGAGAGAGAGAGAGAGAGAAAGAGAGAGAGAGAGAGAGAGAGCGATCATTGTTGACTGTCCATATCTTAAATTTTCATGCGAGAGTCTTCAGCACGTATCCGACTTATATGTGTGAAAATTCAAAATCCTAGTTCTTGAAACGCACACATGCACATATTAACTTGGCGGATAATCTATCTGCTAATCTGCAAGCAATCAGCCAGATGTGTATACTTGCGCGTAGGCTAGCAAGCGGTCGGGAAAATATGTATGCCTGAGCGAGAAGGGGACGGGTCAGATGTGCATATGTACGCGTAGATGAGCATGCGGGGTCGAGGAAGTACATCTGAGTGAGATTGTGAGAAAGGTGGTCAGATATGTATACGTACGTGCAGGTAAGCATGCGGAAATATGTATACCTGCGCGCGTGTCGGGCAAAAAGTCCGACAGATACCCGTATGAGATCTATTGAGCATAAGTTTGTGCTATGAATAAGATTATCTCCGTATGTAAGCAAGCGGTCGAGGAAATGTGTATACCTGCGCGTTTGCCGCACAAGAAGACTTACAGATACCCCTGTGGGATCTATTGAGCGTAAGATTATCTCTTTAAGAATCGACAGTAATTTAAAGTGTGTGTGAAAATTATCTCTGCTCGTGACAATCTAACGTGGAAACAGCTTTGAGGGTTCATCACTTCACGAGAGCGAGCAGATGTGCTTATTATTCTTGTTATTATCTTTCAGTTTAAACTGTGAGAAAGCGGGATTTATTTTTCTCTGATAAATTTATTAGCTTTGGCTGCTATCTTATAAGGATACATTTACACACTTTCCACCACCTTCGCTTTTCACACGTTTCTCGAAAATCAGAGAAGGAGGAGCTTTTCCAAGCAAATGTAGGCGCAATCTTTCCCTGAGAGGAGAGAGGGTGTTTTAGTATCTTGGAGAGAGAGGGGATCCCTCCTCTTTCATCGGGTACCAAAACACTCTGAGAGGAGAGGGGGTGTTTTAGTATGCCTATGTTCTGGTATGCATATAGCCTATCTACTATGCTTCAATCGCGCACTTCTCTCTTTCTCTCTCATGATTAGAAATCCAAGTAGCCTCTCGAATATTACGAATTCGCGATAAGGATTAGAGTCACGTCCATTCGACGAATTACCCGAAAATTAGCGGAATCAAAATTTGGGTGCTAATGTTTACTGATAATGTTTATAAAATCTAATCATTTAAAAATTCTATTTCTGTGATGAGTCTTTGTATTGATATATAAAGATTACAATAATTAAACAAAAATTTATTTTCACAAAATATATCTACATAAGATAGGGATGTTTATAGAAGACATAGTTTTCCAAAATAAAGAATTTTAATATTATGTAGATTCTTTCAGATATGTCCATAAAATGTTTCAAAATACAGCAATCATGAATAAATTACAGAAACTTAAATGTCCCAAAAACAAATAAAATGTTCATTAAACCTTGCGAAAATAAAAATTTGCTTATATTTTTTTATTTATACATTTACGAACAAAATTTTTTAAATTATTTCAGTACATATTACTTTCTCCTAGAGAAAAATTTTTATATTTGGAGGTGTTTAGAGTTTGAATCATATATTTTTAGAAAATGTCAGTGCGACTGGCTATGTATGTGTGTGCATGTATACCGTCATAATTCCGGATGTACGCGACCGATCGTAATCAAGTGGCGCGGTAGCGCCACGACGGCAAGTTTTAGAAGAAGGCAAAGTCGCGGGGCCGGTGGCACTATTTACTTCTATATTATTATTGGGATTTTTCATGATACAGAAAAAATTTTGCATTTTTTTTCCCAGCGAGCGTTTTATATTTTTCATGCCCGGCGGGCGTTTTTCATTTTTTTTGCACGTTGGTCTGAAAAAAGTTACTTTAGTCGCGCTTAACAGGTCGATAAAATGCGAAAATCGTGCTTGTGTTACATAAATGAATTTTAATTAATTTTATCTTTATAGTAAAGACCTAGTCCCCTGTTTTAAAAGCTCTCGTATTCTTATGTCTGCGGACGACGTAAAATTGTTCTCGTGCCTTGAGTCCTAAGAGGATTCTGAATTGCTGCAATCCGATCTTGTGTCGTAGTCGGGGGAGAACAACTTGCGTTAAAGCATAAACAAATGTAACGTTATTTCTTTTCACAGGGGTTCATGGCCGTTTCCTTTCGACTACGACATTGGGGGGCGGGCATTGGATATGGTTGCTGTCGTCAATGACTTGGGAGTCCTATTTGACACAGCACTCACTTTTGGGCCGCAAACTGAATTCGTGACCTCGAAGGCCAGCAGGAAAATTGGTTTTATTAAACGGACTACGACCCATTTGAAGCATTACGGCATTGTAGCCTATTTGTATAGGTCACTAATCCTGCCGATCCTACTCTATTGCTCACCTATTCGGTCTCCATTTACTAAAATCGCGTCTAGTAGGTTTGAATCCGTCTAGCATCGTATGATTAGATATTTAGCTTTTAAATACAATCGTATAATGAATAAGTTCGAGCACGACTATACTGACTTATCGCAAACTTTCAACTTGCCGACGATAATCAGTTTGCATCACTATCATGACTGCCTACTGTCCTTTAAGGCTCTACATGATTATGTTGCCTGCGATGCAATCAAGGTCAAATTTCGTACTAGCGTACTCGCTTCGTTACCATCGACCTCTCCGAGAGGAATCCTCATCGTTTAATTTTGGATTCTTCTCAACGATTAATAGGCTGAGAAGATCTTGGAACGTTCTTCCACGTAGCTTCACCAAGGTCTCTGTTCTTAAATCTCGATTTGAATCGAAATTAAAGAATTTCGTTTTTAGTTTCTAGTACACTCGTAAATTTTGCATGTATATTTTGTACTTAATTTCTTTTGCGTAACACGCAGTCTTTGTAAAGGGCTTTTATCCTGTTTAATCATTAATAAATAAATAAATAATCAGACAGAAAAGATCGCAATCTAACATGCTAATAGGAGAGGTGGAATGATCGTTCGAGAGCATTATGCTTGTTGCATACAAAATATCCGGACGATTGGAAACTACGTGAGGGCCGCTGTTTATGTATCGACTAAAATCATAGATCACAGAGCGAATGACTCCGCCTATGCAGCAAAGCTCTCTCTCTCTCTCTCTCTCTCTCTCTAATGCTTTATAATCGCATGCCATCTTGCTACGCTTAGGTAGACTATTACAGAGTTACTACTAGTGCTGCATATTGGTAACTAGCTGATTCCGGCCAGTTATTCATTGCTGCTCTCCTATTAGGTGGAGCTATCATCTCAGTAGCGCCAGTACGCGTTGGCCCTTTCATGAGCAGCTCACCAGTAAGATGGTAGAATTTATAGCTGTGCTAGTCTTTCCGTAAACCCATCTGCCTAGTGTAAAGAGCGTGGAATGATAGGAAAACTCTATATCAGAATAAGTAGAAGTGTATAGTTTTTACTAGGATATATTAGCTTTTACATTTGACAACAGCCATTGTGTTTTTATCAGATTGTACCGAAACATTAAAACAGCTAAACTAATAAATATAATTTTTTTTCTAGTGTGTGAACTACTTGCAGATGGTGTTGCAGCAATATTTGGACCTAAATTTGCTCAAACACGTGACATTGTATCAAGTATAGCATCGCGTTTTAATATTCCTCATATTGAATTTAGTTTCCGAGAAATAAGTGAAAACGATACATCCGCAAACAGTATTAACATTTATCCAAGCAGCAAGATGTATGGAAAAGTACGTAAGCAATATTTTCCAACAGTTACTAAATTTGATATTATTATAAGTCTTATTTATATTGTTGTGACCGAGCCTGAACGTTGCGTGGTTCGAACACCAAGAATCGCGCATAGCGACCCCTATATCAATGACGTCGCGAATGTATTTGGTTAAAGTCAGTCTGATTGCGACAAATAATGATCTTAGACGTGTTTACGTTTGAATAAAGATTCTGAGTTTCGTTTTACAGATAACGCGTTGTTGTTCGCGTTCACCTGAACCTGATGATAACATTTTGGGAGCTCGTCTGGCATAGTAATTTTTGAAAAGTAAATTAAATTTGAAAATAAATTAATGCAGTAACATTCCAGATAAAGGCCATTAGAATACTAGCTTAACCGATTTAATCCCCAAGAACATTCTTGGTTAAGTAACTGCAACCATCTCTTACTACAGCTAACAAGGAAATAACTGATTTAAAGAAACAGTTAAAGCAAGATAATAAGGGCTATTATTTACTACTTTTGGATGCTTGCTTTCTTTAAGGATTGCATAACTTTTTAGAGGAGAAATTATAATTATAATACTAATATACAGAATGGTGAGGAGCTTTGCCAAGAAGTTGCCACCATTCTACCTTGTAAAAGGTATTTTTTTTTAACTGATTTCATAACCTTATAATGGGTTTCAAATAAACTTATAAAGAAATGTTTAGAGTAAAATTAAATTTGAATTACAGCATAGCATAGTTAAAAGTTAAGGTTTAATTTTTGCAAAATCTACTACACCTGCACTGAAATGCTTTAGATAATACTTTATGCACTTCGTCTTCAACAAGTTTTAATAACTTTTTTCGTAATAAGAGCAGTTGTTTTTGACCATTATTATTGTTAATAATAAACAAAAAAAACTACTTGACAGCTGGAAAACCAAACTATTTGTAATATGCTGCTCGATTACAACAATATCCAGTTGAAAAATTTTAGGGATATGATGCTAGAAGTTACATTTTTGCAAAAACTGCTTCTGCGCGGAAATACGTTAGATGATAATTTATGCATTTCAATATTTTAAGCAACTTTCAATCACGATGATTTTTTTTAGGTGCAGTAGTTTCTGAGATATTTTCAAAAAACCATGAATTTGCCGTTATCATTGTTAATAACAAGCAAAGAAAGTATTCGCTAGGAGAAAAACCAAGTTATTTTCAATAAACGCTATAAATATAACCAAATTAAATTAAAAAATCTAGGGGACAATATAAAAAACACAGAAAGGTAGCTGGCGTCTGAATTATTATATAAGTAAGGACTCCCTCGGTTGTACCCGCCTTCCGGGATCTAAGGCTTGGGGTTGTCTGGGTTTCCCTTCCCTATGTTCCCGGGCGCTGGTATTGCAATAAGTTATCTTCTGCAATGCAGAGATTCTTATAGCTTGCTCTTATGGTTTAGACAAGGTCTTTAATTTGCACATTGTGTCTGCCCCTGACATACTCCATCAGTTCATCGATTCTGCTGTCAAGGCGATACAAGTGCGCATTCCTTTGCGTTATGCATGCAGCTCTCTTATCTCTGTCTGCATCAACCTCCATTTCCATATCACCGGCGTCTCTATATGCAGCAGTGGTCAGATGATAAACCTCAGCGGCTTCTAGGTAAGTTTACCCCTCCCCCAAAATCCATGGGGCCAGCTTCGACCACCGCGGCTTTCACCCGATCAGAATCGATGGCGGGACTGGACACTGGCTTGACCAGCTTAGGGTAGTATTGTTATTAACTCATCCATGCTTGATTTATCTTCGGGGTTTTTTCCCCTAGCCTGTTTGGTCCGCGAAGCATATTTTATTTTTGCTCTACCCTTCGACCGGTTAAAGAGACCTCGACGCGCCGATAAACTTTCCGGACGTAAAAAGGCCTTATTGCACTTGAGATTTTGGGAAAAAGTAGATATATCATGTGTTTTGGCTGAGTTTATTACGCAGCTTTCAAACCCCTATGGTTCTTAAGATATCAAGGTTACAATTTTTTTTTTGAAAATTTTTTGATACCTTATATCTCTAGAATAATGTAGTCAAATGCTTCAAAATATTATTCGGTGATTAACCTTAAAAAAAGCTATCTGCTGCTAAAATTTCAAACGATTTCGTCAAGCGGTTCTCAAGTTAAAGAGTTAAAATGTAAAAACCTATTTTTCTCAAATTTGCTTCCTCTTATAGGGGTGTCGTTGCACGTTGTTAAAGTCCCTCTCTATGAATTCATGTCATACTGATATATATATATATATATATATATATATATATATATATATACTAAATTCTACGAAAAATTCTAAGAAAAAAAGTATACAACTAAAATCGTAGAATTTAGTTGTATTTTTTTCAGTCCCGTAGAGGGTTTATTTTGAGACATCATCAAAAATTAGATGGATTTTTTTAGGTTATAAAATGGTCAAGACCCATTCTGGGACCTATGCTGGGACTTTTGCACTATAAAAAGCTATCTCCATGAATTTTTTGGTAGTCCTAGTCCTGATCAAAATCTTGCTTTTACTAATATTAAGGTTTTAATGGCTTATAAGATATATCTATGCATTTAAAGGTATTTTTATTGAAAAAGTGAGAAAATTTTACAAAAAAAACTATCGGTATATCTATAGGGAAAATGCTTCCCTGGGAAGCTATGAATTAATTAAAATGTGTAAAAAAATGCTTAGATCACCTACTTTGACCCTCTGTAACTCGAAGAATAATGATGAAAAAAATCTGAAAAAATTTAGGGATACGCATGGATACCTAAGGAACATATTCCCAGAGTTATCCCGATATTTATTTTTTGACCGCTCGATTTCACAGAGAACCACCACAAATATATATATATATATATATATATATATATATATATATATATATATATAACGAGGCCAAGCTGTAAAGCATTTTTATATGACATAAATTGTTGTAGCGAACCGATTGTGCGATTATGTAAAAGATGATGAGCAGATGAAAAGGTATATGTTTTTCACTCACATTCCCGTCCCTTATAGTTAATTATTAACAGTTTATTGCAAAAAACGCGATTTTTGTCTATTTTTGCAAATAATTTTAAAACTGAATGAGCTATTGGAATGCGATAATCAGATGATAAGTAGAGAATAAAAATATCTACAAAATAAGAGGTCGAACGTCTTAATCGGATAATTAGATCCTGCCATAATTAGAAAAAATCGGAAAATTAGACATTTTTTCAAAAATGTATAGCTCTGTCATTTTTTGAGCTGAAGTGCTGAAATTTTAAGAAAAAGTAGTTTGCTCAAAATTGCGATTCAAAGTTTGCGTTGCGTTTTTTTCTAGCAGGTCTGTTATGTATGCCCTATTGAAAGTCTGATTGAAATTTAAAAAAAGGATCGAAAAGTTGACATTGTGCACTACAAAACGTACATTTTAGTTTTTCAATCAGATGCCTGGAAGAATGCGAAAAATGTTTGTAAAGTTCGTAAAGTTTGCAAAAATCGGTCAAGCGCGCGCTTGAAGTCTAATGGTGGGGGATGAAGAAGCGTCGACGTATATATAGTAATAGGCGTGCGCTGCGCTCACGTTATTATCTTTGCATCAACATTTCTAGCATCTACTGTAGTTATTTGAATGATTTTTTTTATTTTTGAGTAAAAGAACTAGAGGAAATACATACACATGAGCAGAGCGCCGTTTTGAATAGGAGCAGAAAGTTCACCAAAAAAATCCCACTGTACCTTTCGGAATGATTTTTTTCTGAAAATGAACCAAAGAATTGGATTCTACTATTTCCGTTTTGACCAACGTATTTAGTTGTTCTGACTTTAACTGTGCCTTCATCAATCTTAAATTCCCAGCTTAGGAATTGCCGCTCTCTGATCTTATGAGAATAGCATCCGTTCTCTGGCGCGGAGCTTCGTCTTTTTTCCTTTTCAGTTGGATTTGCACCAATTCATTTTCTGATACTGTTTTGCCTTTCTATCAGCAACTACTACTTTCCATCGTGGCTGATCATGTAGAGTCTGTGCATTCCCTTCATTTTTATTTGTCGATGGAGCACCGATTAGTTTCTTCTTGTTTTTTTTTTGCGGTAGCCACTTTCTCTATCGGACGATGCACGTTCCTTCTTTTTCGATTTTGACGTCTTACAGGGCTTTGAACTGTCTGCTCTGAGTTGTTAAGGTGACAGTTTCTTCGCAGTATCCTCCGTCTTGTTGAGAAGCGTAAGACCTTTGACCATAATAGAACCTATTACTATTTACATTTTTCTGCTTGTCTAGAATTTTGGTCACATCTATAGTCGTTTGTCTGACCTCCTGTAGCTTGTCTCGCAGGGTAATCTTGTAGCCATTCCCCTATCGCTGTCTGGCCCTCTTTGCCTACCGGTGCACTCTTATCATACAAGTATTTTGCAGCACTTATGGTGTTACTGATGCTCGATTTGTGGATTTCGTATCCGTCGTCTTCCATTGCTAGCACTTTTAGGTTGTCGACTTCCAAGTACATTCTCGGTAACATTCCTTTAAGATTTTTCATGGTCTCCATGTTATGAACAATTTTCTTAATTCCGGCATGTGTCTGACTACCTGAATCCCCCCGTCTATGGATGCAGCTAATATAGCCCAAACACATGACTGTAAGCGGTGCCAGTCTGCATACATCATATCAGGGTACAGAGCGCACTATCGCACTAGCTCACCTCTGATCTCTTGAGCCTCTCATCCTGAACAAAAGTGTTTGCTCGCTCAAGCCAATTGACCAGAACTAGCTAGGCAACCAGCCTCCCATCTTACCGTGAACGGGAGCCAAAGATAATTCAGGTCACTTTGGCACCGCGTAATAGCCGTAAGTCGTAAGAAAGGACCTTTAGATTGCCTCCTTATTCAGAAACTCCCTTTGGCAGCACACGGGTCGCACTGAACGGCAAACACGGCGGTTTAATTAGGCTTACGGAGCATATTTTATTCCTGCTCTACTCTCAGAGGTGTATGCCTCGGCGAGCACTTCCTTATTCGCCATCTGGTGAACTCGCCATATACGGGGTTACAGGCTTCTAAGCTTAGAAAATTAGTTATTAGTATTTTCATCTTGCTTATTATTATAATTATTAATTTTGTCATTACTATTATTATTATTTTGTTTTGTTTATCCAAAAATTTAAAGAAATGCATAACGTATCATAACAGGAGTCATGCGAGACTCGCCGTGTGTGGGGCTCTCTTATCGCAAGATGACATAAGGCATACCCACTAAAACTCTACCTCTCTAGAGGCCACGAACCCCCCGCCAGTAATCGCTTTTGCATTCCTCCTGGGGGGGTCCCTGCCTTATGCTGTTCTAGTCGTTAACTAGTCTTGTAAACATCCGCCATTATTTTTCGCTCAGAGAACCGTTACTTCGTGCCGCTGTACCAAGTTGCAAAGCTGTAGCCGCTGGCACTGCTGACGCGATACAGATGAAAGTGCTTAGACCTACTTACTCACTGTCGCTGTTCTCGGTAGACGCGCACCACCCACTCACACACACTTTGAACCAGGTCGTCCTTTCCTATGGAAGCAGAAGTTGGCAGGGACGTCTTCTTCTCGCGATCACACACACTGTCACTCTCTTGCACGCTGTCGGTCGTCGCTCGATTGGGTCAGTCTCACAACGAGTGCTGACGCGTTCGCACCTATGGCCAGGAGCTATCTCTCTGTCAGACGGACCGCGACTTATACGCGAGGCCCCAAATCTTGCCTCGCGCTTGCGTAACGTCGCGTTTCAACGATGCGCGAATCTACCTAATTTCGCAATGCGTTACAATGGCGCCCATAAACGTGTGGATTCGGTGAGGAACGCGCGGAAAATCGTAGAAGAAAACGCGTGCGGGAACATTATATGATATTCGCAAGAGCGAAATATTCACGAGAGAGAGAATAGTTAGATTTCAGTAGCGTCGCTATAGCGTGTACACAGTATACAGCCGCGGTAGATTGCATAGATACGACAAGGCCGCGGCGAACGACGTAAACAAGCGCGACTCTGTGTTTACGTCGCAGTTGAAGACGAGAATTTGTCTGAGGATCGTTGGAGAGGAAGTTCGTCGATCCGACACCGGTCATGTGACTTAAAGAGTAGCACGAGCTTATGGTCAACCAAAGGTCGCTGAAGAGTGAAGAGGACGATATCGCTCTGTTGGATTTTTCTAAAATCTGACGTAGTTTTAATTTAGAAATACGCGTAGTTCTAGGATAGTTTATTTTATTATAGCTGAGAAAAACCCGTCGCCGAACTCGGCAGCGCATCTGCTCTTTTATGAAGATAAGCTTCTCGGAGACATGGTGCGTTTATTGCTAGAAAAACGTGCGACAAACACAGCAATTAGGGATTAAAAAGGGACCCGCTCTCCGCTGAGCGCGCGCTCTTTATGATGTCCAGGTAGGCGGCGGGGCCATTAATGATGGGTCCGTCCGCCCGCGCTTCGACCGCGTCGTCACATACCTGGATATCAGCAGCGTCCCCCCCCCCCCCCCCGCGATCAGCCGTAGGTGTAATAAAAGCAGCGTCTCCGAGGTACTGTAATGCCCTCAGCGGAGGACAGTAGTTAGTCTAAGTCCGACACCGAGCACGAGCAGTTGTGATGCTCTCAACTGTCGCGCTCTTATATTTTGTATTGAATTTTATATTTTTTTGGTTTGAATAAATATACTTATGTTGGAAGCCCTGCTTTATTTTTACTAGCTAAATATTCAACAGGTTATGGGCCCAGCACGCTTCCACTGCGCCAGTGTATTTTATTAAAGATTTAAGCCAAGCTTGGCATCGTACAAGTATCGCGTCGGTTAGTCTCGTGTGCAAGTGCCGGTTTGCATAGTTTGTGTGAGTGCTCGCAGCAGCGACGTAGATTTTAACAAAAGTAGCCTAAAGAATATAGAGAAGAAAGATGAAGTTTATCGTGTTTCGTTTGACTTCGGGATGGAACAAGAACGAGAAATTCAAGACGCCAAAAATGAAGAAAATCATCAACAAGATGTTGATATTATTGCTCCCGATCAACAAATTGTAGATGAAGTGGGAGATAATGAGCAAATTGGCGAGCAAGCAAATCAGCGCATTGAAAACCAACAGCAAGAAGGTAGACAATTGGCGCAACAGAGAGAAGCTCAATCTGATTAATAGATATGGTAATCCGGTCGCACATATAGCATATGCTGTACCAATGACTTACCGAGAAGCCATGTCAAGCATAGACGCCGAAAAATGGAGAAAAGCTGTGCGAGAAGAAATCGACGTTCTGCAAGAAAATAATACGTGGAGTGTCGTCCCGCTACCAAAAGGCAAGCGTGCCATCGGCTGCAAATGTTTGCTGTCAAGAAAAATTCCCTGGATAACAGCGATAGATATAAAGCGCGACTTGTGGCAAAAGGGTTCTCTCAGCGAGAGGGCATTGATTATTTTGAAACCTTTGCTCCGGTCGTGCGATACGAATCAATTAGAGTCCTCCTGGCGATTGCAGCAAAAGAAGACTACGAGATTGCCAAGTTCGACGTAAAAACAGCGTTTTTATACGGAGATCTCCAAGAAGATATCTACCTCAAGCAGCCAGAAGGATACGTCTACGAGATGAATGAAGAATGCATGCTGCAGAAAAGTCTGTACGGCTTAAAGCAGTCCCTGCGCTGCTGGAACAAGAAGTTTGTCGGCTTCTTGACGAATTTCAACTTCAAAGCCGTCGAAAGTGATAAGTGCGTATTTATCGGTACCGTGAAAGGGTTTAAAGTTTACTTAGCCCTTTATGTAGAATACGGTTTAGTAATTTGTGAAAGCCAGTGCGCAATTGACGAGGTACTGCGTTACCTAGAAAGTAATTTTAAAATTACTATTGATTCAGCGAATGAGTTTGTTGGTATGCAAATTGAGCGCGATCGTGTTAAGTGAACGTTAAAGAATAAGTCAACCGTGTTATATAGACAAAATGATAGCTAGACTCGGAATGCGTGCTGCAAATCCGTCGAGCGTACCTGCAGAGCCGGGTCTGTATTTGCAAAAACGCGACGCGAGTAAACTCACCGATGAAAAGATTGAACGCATACCGTACCGAGAAGCAGTAGGGTCGCTTTTATTTGCCGCGAGAGTATGTCGCGTAGATATCGACTATGCCGTCAATTATGCAAGTCAGTTCCTTGATTCTTTCGGCCAAGAACATTGGCAAGCTGTAAAAAGAATCTTGCATTACCTTAAAGGAACTCGCGATTACGGTATAGTCTTCGGAGACTCCCACGAGTTACACTGGCGTAACTGGCTACACTGACGCCGATTATGCCGGGTGCGTAGAAACGCGGAAATCGAGAAGCGGATTTGTATTCTTATTTAACGATGGACCAATTTGCTGGTCCAGTCAGAAGCAGAGCATAGTGTCTCTATCAACAGCGGAAGCTGAATATATTGCACTGACTCACGGGACGAAAGAAGCACTTTGGTTGCGCCAAATCAATGCACGATTAGATTAGCAAAAAAATTCGGAATTCCATAAAAGATCGAAGCATATTGATGTGCGTTTTTGTTTTGTATGTGATGTATTAGACCGCCAAGAAATAGATGTCAAGTATGTCGAGTCGAAGGAACAGCTAGCCGATATTTTTAAAACCGCTACCCAAACAGCAGTTTTGCTATTTGCGGGGTAAATTGAACATCCGAGATATTTCAAATTAAGTGGGAGTGTTGGATTTTTGCTAAAATCTGAGGTAGTTTTAATTTAGAAATACGCGTAGTTCTAGGATAGTTTATTTTATTATAGCTGGGAAAAACCCAAGCGCAGTTGCTGCACCGAGTCCGTCGCCGAACTCGGCAGCGCATCTGCTCTTTTATGAAGATAAGCTTCTCGGAGACGCGGTGCGTTTATTGCTAGAAAAACGTGCGACAAACACAGCAAATAGAGATTAAAAAGGGACGCGCGCTCCGCTGAGCGCGCGCTCTTTATGATGTCCAAGTAGGCGGCGGGGCCATTAATGATGGGTCCGTCCACCCGCGCTTCGACCGCGTCGTCGCATACCTGGATATCAGCAGCGTCCCCCCCCCCCCCCGGGATCAGCCGTAGGTGTAATAAAAGCAGCGTCTCCGAGGTACTGTAATGCCCTCAGCGGAGGACAGTAGTTAGCCTAAGTCCGACACCGAGCACGAGCAGTTGTGATGCTTTCAACTATCGCGCTCTTATATTTTGTATTGAATTTTATATTTTTTTGTTTGAATAAATATACTTATGTTGGAAACCGTGTTTTATATTTACTAGCTAAATATTTAACACGCTCAACCGCCGAGGAAAGCGAGCGGACAAGCGGATCCGAGCGACGCACCGCTGATTAACGAGCGAACCTCTGTAGGCGAACAGAGGGATGCGGCGTCCAGGCTTAACGAAGCCACTTCGTAAGCTTCGCGAGGTACTCTCCACGCCAAGTTGACATTAACTTGACTCGGCGCACATTTGTGTAGAGAAAATATTGGCCGCACAATATATCATTATTTTGTTTTGTTTTAATCGGGACTAGCATCAATTTCCCGAGCTGTGTTTTGGCTGGTGAAAGATGCACGCATAGCGTGTGTGTATGTGTAATACACCAAAATTTCAAGGCCATGCTTGAAGCATCCAAATTGATGATTCTCACGAAGGGATCTGGTGATCCAATAAATGGTTATATCGAATGCTTTTCGTTCATCTTATGCAGAAATCAGAATCCTGCTTGTTTTTTAGGAAGTTGTCAAAAATGTGGTAATTTTTTAAGATTTGAAGAACATGTATCTTCTGTATTATACGAAAATAAGATTGACGAATTAATTTTTAGTGTTTGGCAGTCAACAAATAAATGTACTTTAAAATGAGAATGTCTTTCGGTGGATGATTTTACGTCTGAATTGTCTTTGAGTTTAAAAAAACTTATACCACATCATTTCATCGCAAAAAATCAATCTAAATATATAAAAGATCAGAAGAACAATTTACAAGAGAACGAAGGGCTTCTGGAGATGGATTATTCTGAAAATTTTGCTTTCGTCGTTCAGGATGCTGCTCAGCAATTTCATTTTAACAATGATCAGTGTACAATAAATGTTGCAGTACTATATTACAGATAAGATAATGAAACAAGGCATTGTAGTTTTATAGCACTTTCTGAATGTACTACTCATGATACGGCCGCAGTTTATATTTTACAAGAAAAGATTCCCAAAAATGAATAAGATTATATACGTCACAGATGGTGCAAAGCAGCACTATAAAAATAGATATCAAATGATGAACTTGGTTAATCATGAGTCAGATTTCCAAATAATGTCGGATTGTCATTTCCATGCTACTGCTTATGGAAAGGGTTCATGTGACGGAGTAGGAGACCTGTTAAAAAGAGAAGCTACTCGCGCCAGCTTGCAGGCCAAAGCTACGGAAGCAATTTTAAATTTAAAACAACTTTATGACTGGGCGAGACAAAAGTTCCAAACAATAACATTCTTTCACTATTCCAAAAAAGATTACGAAAAAACTTCAAGATCACTAAACAAAAGATTCTCGGCTGCACCGTCTGTTACAAAAATTTCAAAAGGACATGCGTTTTTAGTTTCTCCCGACAAAAAAATTACTGTGTTTAGATACTCTAATGCACCAAGTTCATTATCAATAGTACAATATTAATAATTGAATTTAAAATATTCTAACAAAATAATACAAATATACAAAAATAAAAGTAATAATTAAAAAACTTAAAAAAATAAAAACAAGAAAGTAATGCGGGCTTTGTAATAAAGACCGTCTCAACCCTGTAAAACGCAGAGAGCTTTCATCGGGATCAATAACAAAATTGCACAGTATAAACCATATTATCAGTAATCAGTTACATTATTTAAGTGCACTGAAGTAAAAGTAAAATTTAGCTTCGTGATCAAATTCAGTGGACCAAAATTCATAAAAATAGCCTTCGTCAATGATTTTTCTCTAGATGTAAATTTCTTAACAGCGTAAAAAAGACATTTTGGATGGTTTTTTGAGGTTAGGGACGAGCGCTTCAGGTATCATTATAAAATACCGTCGGATTCTTGTTCAGCAGCTCAAAATACATGAAAATAGTCGTTGCTTAGAATTAATTAAAATTGAATTAAAAAACGCTCCTCACTAATTAAAAGTACATAAAAAATGCTAAATTTCCAATGTTTTAAAAAATTTTTAGATCAAAAGGAATTTTGGCCTGAGCTTTGTTACGTTTGACGTGGGACGTCCCATATATATTTTATTTTTAATATATTTCCTTTTTTTTAAATATTATTTATTGTTTTTTATTCTTAATTCTTCGTATTCATAAAAATGGTATATCTTATACCTAAGACAAAAATCACTAGTAGAATTTTCAGTTGTCTAGTTTTTTAGGTTATGAAACAATAACCAATTCTCTTCGTGTATTTTACAAGATAAAAACTGGATAAAATTGGCCCCTAATTGAGGTTACACAGTTTTAACTGATACATTGTTATAGCTAATAGCGAAACAGGGTCTGATGCAATGCACTATAAGTATACAACAAATGTACCAAAAAAATTTTCAACTACTGCAGACAATATCCAAGTATCAAAATTACCTCCTGAATGGCAAGATATGGTCTATGATACAAAGCAGTAAGTATATAATAAATGTACTAGAAAAATATCTGCATCTTCTGTAAACAAAGTTCAGGTGTCAAAATGATTCTTAGATTAACCCATTATACTTATGGTAACAGTATATAGTGCTACCTTAAATATTGCAATAAGGTTAACTACAAAAAATTTTGTTTATAGTCATAAGAATATGATCTGCGTTAAAATTCCAGAAAGACCAAAATTATAAGTCCAGAAAAATTCCCTGAAAAATCAGGAATGTGCGATATTTCATCTTTACATTAAAATATTGCAATATTGGTGCACTAAAGAAAAGAAAAACGGTAGGAATATTTTTAGATGTTAAAACTCATGTGACAGTCAAAAAAATTTCAATTAGAATTAAAGGAATTCGAATAAATTGAGCTGGAAATGATGTTTTGGATAGAAATTTGAGGAAATTAATATTATGCAGATGTCTTTGGCGTGAATGCCTCTACCCTCAGCTCCAGTATATTACGTCTTTCAGCTTAGCAAGAGCAGTCAAAAAACGTGTGTCTTACGTCGTCTTGTACGTCACTGCAGTAACTACACTCCAGTGATTGCACCCTGTTCATCGCGAACAAGTAGCTCAGAAAGTATCTGTGACCAGAAAGAAAATGAGTTAGATAAAAGTTCACTTCCCCCGCTTTCGCTCCACCTATGGACCTAACTCCTTTATCAGTATTTTTGTCCATGTCACTTGCTTCGTTATAGCGTATTGCCACTTTCGCATCGTCGAATCGCTTTCTTCGGTGACAATGTTTGCCCTATCCAATTCAAGGCAGAACTCGTAGATCCGATTGCATTTAATTGCAAGCAGATTTACGGGATTATTATTATTATTATTATTATTATTATTACTAATTTTTTTTTGTTTATCCGGAGAGTTGGAGAAATGCTTAATGCACCATGACAGGAGCCGTGCGAGGCTGAGACTCTCCTGGCGCGGGACAACGTAGGGCCGCGAAAACCCCCCGGTAACGGCTTTCGCACTCCTTCGGGGGGTCGCCTGTCTTCAGCTGTGCTAGCCGTCAATTAGTCTTCTAAACAACCATCATTGTTTTTCGCGCGGAGAACCGTCTCCACGTACGTCGTTATCTCGTCCCAGTTCTGCTTGCTGTCAAGCATCGTTTCGACTACAGTCTCGGGCTTGAACGCCCCTATCGTCAGCTCCAGTGCTCTACGCTTTTCAGCCCAGTGAGGGCAGTCAAAAAACGTGTGTCTCACGTCGTCCCGTTCGTCACCGCAGTACGTACACCCCGGTGTTGCCACCCTGTTCATCGCTAACAGTTAGCTCCTAAAGTGTCCGTGACCGGAGAAAAACTGGGTAAGGTAAAAGTTGACCTCCCCCCTGTCCTGTCCACCAACGGGCTCACAACTTTTATAAGGGTCCTAGTCCATCTAGCCTTTGGACAATCGGTCCACCTAGTCTGCCAATTGCGCATTGTTATTTCTCTTTCTTCCGCGTCAATAGAGGTGCTATTCGACGCTAAACGAGCCTCGTAGATCCGCTTGCGTTCAATCGCAAGAAGATCTACGGGGATTACCCCCGCGATTACCATCGATGCCTCGGCCGCGACCGTCCGGTAGGAGCATGTTATTCTAGGGGCCCCCCTTCGCTGTACAGCCGTTATCTTGTTCCGATACTTATTCATACTCATCGCGTTGGCCCACACCTCTGCTCCGTATAATAGGATAGAGTTGGTGGTCGCCATGAGTAGCCGCCTGACTGTTGGCCTAGGCCCGCGCACGTTGGCCATGAGTCGGCTAAGCTGACCTATCCTAGTCATGGCTTTTTTACAGACGCGATTTAGATGTTCTCCGTAGTTCAGCTTCGTGTCCAGAGTTACCCCTAGATACTTTGCTGATGATTTTGTCGTTATAGTCTCGCCGCCTTCATCGGCATGATGGTAGGTATGCGCTTTCCTGTCAGGAGTACTATTTCGCTCTTATTAAGCGCTAAAGTCAAGTCGTGCTTCGATATCCACCATAGCACTCTAGTCATAATCGCGTTTAGGTTCGCTTGCACGATGTCCATGTTACGTGCCGTTATAACCGCGGTTACGTCTGTGTATCCCACAAGCATCACGCCTCCCGACATTTCGAGTTTTAGAAGCCCGTCGTACAAGATGCCCCAGAAGTCCGGCCCTAAGATCGAACCCTGTGCTAATTCTGCAGTTATAGGTCTTCTTCTACGTCCCTGCTTCGTGTCATACTCTATAACCCGATCCCTCAGATAATCTTCCGTAAGACGCATAATGTATTGCGGCACGCCGAAAGACTCTAAGGCATCATGTACGTCGGTCCATCTTGCTGAGTTGAACGCGTTTTTTACATCTAACGTTACCAAAACTATGATGTCTCTAGTCGCGTGTCTAACCTCTTCTACCCTCTTTACCGCGTCTGTTACCTCTCTGATGGCCCCTACGGTCGATCGTCCTTTTCTAAAGCCATACTGCTTATCAGAGAGGTCTCCCGCTTCGCGTACGGCGCTAAGTATTCGCGGTTTAATCAGCGCTTCCTCCGTCTTTCCCATCGTATCCAATAGACTCAATGGTCTATAAGAAGTGTCCGTGTCCGCTTCTTTTTTCGGTTTTTCGATAAGGAATTATTATTATTATTATTATTATTATTATTATTATTATTATTATTATTATTATTAATATTATTATTGTTGTTGTTGTTGTTATTGTCCTTATTATTATTTCAATGATTTATATTTAATATTTTCAATTTATAATTAATTATTTTGCTTATATTACAGGTAATAGCCAAATCAGTTAAACATATGAATTGGCATTCTTTCACATTTGTTTACCAAACTGATGAAGCTTTATCTCGTATTCAAGAAACTTTAAAAAATCATGGTCGTCCAAACTATCCGATTACTATAAGAGAACTGCAACCACTATATAAAATAAATCTTTTAGCTTCAGAAAAAGAACGTGATAATATATATGAAAGTCTTGTAAAAGAAATAAAATCATCACAACAATATAGTTTATTACTTGATGTAGAAAATGAAAATCTATCCCAATTACTTGACGTTATGAACAAAATGGGCCTTATGAGTGATTACTTTATGTGTCTGATTACGGATTTAGTGAGTAATACACATATAATATTTATTAGACGATAGTCCTTCTCTTAGTTAATATTTTACAGATAAAATCTTGGATTTACGAGTAGAAGATTAATAAAAAGAATGTTGTTCCTGTTTTAAAATTACCCACTGACAATTCTTTAGCCTGTAGCTTACTATACCAAATTAATAGTTCTAATAAATACAATACTCTCTGTCGATCCATCTATTTTTATAACTTTAATGCCAGTAGTAGACATAAGTACATGAAGTCAGTAAGAAGCGGGATGTTGCGTAGACAAAGCATAGTGTTAAATAGATTTTTAAATAATAAATTTTTACTCTGGGAATAGATCGGACTATACTGCTATAATGAAATGACTAGCGCAATTAACTAGTTTCCGTTGCGTTAGTCTTGTTTTGTTGGGATTTGAAATGTTTTATTAAAGACACTTACCTGGTTGATTTTCAATAGAACTCCTGATCCAAAATGGGTTCACAAAAATTCCAAAATTAGGGTTTGAGACTTCAAACAAATAACGTGGGTGTATTTAGAAATCACTCTGATGTGCGTGTTCGGCGATCGTGACAATTAAATCTTTCCAAAACTAATTTGCTCCCAATAAATTTTCCTTGTGGGTTGTTTAAAAAATAACTTTTTCCGAAATTCCGAAATTTGCTTTTTAATAACTTTGTGACGAGATACGAGTCTCGCACATGTAAATAGGTATGAAGGCGGCCGCAATAGACGCGGCATGCGTAGCGAGCGCGCGGGTGCAACGAACAAAAGGCGAATCCGCACGACGCGGATTGAGCGCGCGTGCGCAACATCCGCAAGGCGAGTCCGCACGAGCGCGGAGCGCGGCAGCCGGCAAGCGACTGAGCGGCGCACCCGGCGCGCCGTGATCGAACCTATACACATTCGCGCCGCACGCCTTTATAAGGCGGATCGCGCGGCGCAACGGGCAGTTCTACTAGAGATTAGAGGAGAGATTGCCGATGAGCATGGGCTAAAGCGTGCTGTGCGATATGCAGTCGTAAGCTAGCGCCACCCTGCGGTTTTCGCTCCGAACTATACGCATCTAGAAGCAGCGGAGGAGAAGTAGGGGCAGCCGTATGCAACTAGCTTCCCCATCAGCAGCAGCGGCGGAGAGGGAAGTAGAGAGTACACAATCACATCGCGGCGCGGCAAAGCATAGAGGAGAAATCACATAAGTGGGGGTAACTGTTGTTTCTGTGTCTGTTTAAGGAAGGTTGGAGAGTAACTGGTGACTACGGCGCGAGGCGAGAACATCCCGAGAGAGACGCAACGCTATTACTGAGTTTAATTGCGCCCAGACGCGCTCAAAAGTACCCGAGCAACATGAGTCCCTATGAGATAGAGAGCGCGCGCCCGAAAACGAGAAAGTAGGCGTGGCTACACTGCTGAACGCTTACGGCCGCAGCTCGCTGATCACATCCGTACCTATAAAAATTAAATTTTGAGGTGCCGGGCGCTGATGTATGGAGCAGATACATGCGACGCTGCCTTGACTCCCCACTCCATATTTGGAGACATGGTATGGACGTTGCAGAATGAAGTGTTTTAATGCATTTCTCTGTTTTCATTAAAAAGGCGATAAATGTGCATATTTGTGTGAGGAATGATCGTTAAGTAATTAATAAGTTGTTTTTAGTCAGTACACATCGTAGATTATAAGACGACGGGACGGCAAGTGTGCATTAAAATAATATTTTCAAACACTGTAACCTTTTTTTTAATTACCACTAGTCAGCTGATCTTATCTCACCTGCTAAACTTTAATGCTTGATACTTGATATATATCATACTGATTTCACTACATTTATGTGACGGCAAAACCCGCGAAACTATTTTTTTCTCTAGTTCCGCGGCCCCGAATCCGCGACATTATTATTCTTATAATCGTTTTCGAATCTCCTTGCGATCTCGGAGGAGGTTCCGTCAGATCGCCCTAAATCGGGATATTCAGGGTGATTGGAAAAATTATACTCGAATTCGCTTAAACTCTCCCTTTATTCACTCTCTCTCTCCCCAACTCTCCAACAACGACAATGCGCCTCTGCCGACTCTCCACGCTCGCTCTATCTCTCTCTCGCCTCACACACGCTTGAAACTCTCTCGCTCGCTCGGCTCGACTTGTCCCGACGTAGTCGGTAAGGCAGCGCGTTATGCTGCCGCTCTCGTTTCGGCCACGACGCCACGCGTCGTTCGCTCGCCCGCTCTCCTTCCCCTCTCGTGCGCTAGCAACACAAAGCGGCCTCGACTTCTCAGAATCGGTTCTGAGCGACTCTCGCGTTTCTTCCAATTCTCCGCGGTTTTTCTCCTGATTCTACTCGCGTCTTCTCCTACGACTTCTCTCACACACACACGTCTTTCCCACGACACACACTCTCCACCCACTCGCGTCTCTCTTTCTCTCTGTCTCTCTCACGCACACTCGGCTCCACCGCTACCTTTCTCCTCGTCTCCTCGTCCAGCTCTCTCTGCTCGTCTCCTTCCTCAGCTTCCTCGTCTCAACCTCCGCTCTCCTGCTTCCTCTCGTCTCCTTCCTCGGCTTCCTCGCTCCTCGACCAACTCTCCTCGGCTTCCTCGATGCTTGTCTCTTTCTCACTCTCTACTCTACTCTCTGCATCGCACCACACACCACACGCTCTCCTCCTCTTTATCCACACACTCACCACTCCGCGAGAATCCCGCGCGCGATCCTTTCGATACTCGCCCGGAGATGCTACGCGACGCGATCTCCTCGTCAACCCACAACGTTTCTCACTCGCGAACACGTCCTCACGCTTCGACGGCTCGAGACTTAGTCCTGGGCCGAGCGCCGCGACTTGCGCACTCGGACCCGCTCGCTCTATCTCCCGACCAATCCCCGCGCTTCTCCCCGATCGCGACGGAACTGGCGAGCCCGATCACTCTGCTGCGAGTCTGAAAACAGACTATTTCGCAGCCGATTTCCCTCTCTCCCCGAGTCCCTCGCTCCACGCTCGCCCGATTGGCCCCGCTGTTGCCGCGCGCGCCTCCATGCTCTCTCTCTCTCTCACACTCACGGACATGATTTCGGCGCTCTGTCGCAGCAGAGCTACATTTCGCGCCCGCGATCACGCATTCCTCGAATTCTCTCCCCTCGACTCCTTTCCTGGAACACTCGACGACTGCTCGTTGCTCTGTTGTTTCTCAAAAACTCGTCTTCTCTCCACAATGCTCTCTTCTTCTCCGACTCTCACAAACAAACAAAATCATACGTGCATTAATAATTGCAAAACGCAATTATTACTCTCTCGGAAAAGGCGGCCTTGCGACGGACAACGTACCGTCGCAAATTCTTATACGAATGTACAAAATTATAAAGATGCCCTGGTAGAAATGCTTACTAATGGTAAACTGCTAACCAAAATGACGTTTTTAGCAGGTTCATTGGCCAACCATAATCAAATGCTGGATTATTTTCTACCAGGATGAAGACAAAACTTATAGTTGCCAACATTTTACCTTGTAAATGGCGTTTTTCAATTATGCATTACATTTTAATACAGAATATAAATGTTATGATTGTTATAATCCTACAATTTACATTATATTATAAATGTAAATAAAAAAATGTTTAATTAATATTATTTTATTGTTATATTTTGTTAATATAATTAATACTCTCATCAAATAATAACAAAGAGTGTAAAAACATTATTTAATATGTAAAATGTATTCCCATTTTATTCTATAATTTTAAAACCGGCCCTGTGTACTAGTAGCTATAACTACTTTTATAGAATGTTGGATGTATTAAATATATTCATTTGTACTTGACGGTAGTAAATTCCCGTGAAACGTTTCTAAAATCGTGCTTTTGATTGATTAGAGTTCATCGATACAGCAATCTGATTAGAGCATTTGGAAAGCATTCCACAAAAGTTAACTACAATCAAGTGTACATTCAATATTTAATAGTATATTTAATAATGACATGTTAAATAATTAAATATCATTACAATTTATTTGTAAATCACGAGCGAAGCGAGCGTTTCTTGCTAGTATAAATAAATATTCTTATCAAATCTTATCAACTAAAAAAAAAGACTGTTTTAGTATTTATCAAAAATTATCAAGCGGCGCGGTAGCGCCACAAAGGCGAGTTTGAAAAGCCTGCGGCGACTGCGACACTATTTAATTCTATATTGGGTTTACAAATTTTTTATTTTATAAATACAAATATTGACATCTATTTACAAATTTGTAAATACAAATATTTACAAATATTGTATCTATATTTTTTGGCGTAAAATCATATTTATATGCTTAATTATGATTTCCAATCGATATATTGCCAAAAAAGCAGCCTTTTTTACAATAAACAAGCATGTCTTAACAAAAATCCTAAATTCCGTTTAGGATTCTTCAGCCCAAACGTTCAGACCATGAATTTGGCCGCACACGGCTAGTGTTGACCGTGAATTAAGCCGCACATATTACTTTCCCACATACTTATACAGACCAGTGATATTACTAATGTGATCACACACATATATACCGACCAGCGAGACTACAGATGTGATTTCATTTTTTTTTTATTTATTATCAAGTGGCGCCGTAGCGGTAGCCAAGGTAGCCGATGACGACGTCTAGGTGGAGTATACCGTGTTTTTTTGTGTCTAGGTGTAAAAATCATTCGAGGAAGCTGTCTAGACGTACAGGGTGGCTGATGACGACGTCTAGGCGATGCGCTCCATGGTATTTGGTGTCTGGGTATAGAAATAATTCAAGAGCGGTGTCTAGGTGTACGAAGTGGCCGATGACGAGGTCAAGGCAGTACGCTTCGTAATTTTTTATGTCTAGGTAAATACATCATTCGAGGGCAGTGTCTAGATGTACGGTATGGCCGATGACAAGGTCTAGGTGGTGCGCTTCGTGGTTTTTGGTGTCTAGGTGTAAAAATCATTCGAGGGTAGTGTATCAGAATGATCAGTGATTTCATTTCATAGTGATTTAAATGTTAAAAAGGCCATGGTCAAAAGGTGCTAAGGATCCTTACATTTTATTTTTAGGAGAAATTACAAATAAGGACTGAAATCTCAAAAAAAAAATTTACTTTACTTTGAAAGAAGTAAAAGGTGGAGCGAGTTTGATATATTCCGCAAAGAAATAACAGATAAAAAAGAACTGCGATCAATCAACCAAAGTCAAGTTTATAATATTTAATCATAATTATTTAACAAATTTTTTTTTGGTCAATAAAAAGGGCTTACTTAACTTAAAGTTAAATTATATACTGATCAATTAGTAAGAATTCTCAAGATCCTTACTACGTAACTTGCCATGACGTTTCATTGTACTTATGGTGTTTTTATGACGTTATAAGAAATACGTGAAGAGAAAATTTTAGTTGTTCACCAATAAAATGTTACGGTCATGGCAAGTTACGTAGTAAGTATCTTACGAGTTATTAAGTTCACCAACAAAATGAAACGGTCATGGCAAGTTACGTAGTAAGTATCTTACGAGTTATGAAGTGAATATTTTTATAGGCTCGCCGGGTACATATTTTACTGGGGAGTGAATCGGCGAGCGGCGACCGTCACGGCAGCGCGACAGACCGATCGTCACAAAAGCAGCGGCAGCTCTTTCCCCCCACCACGCCCTCTTTGCCGCGCATGTTAGTATGCTTGCACAGCTCAGCTCTTCCCTCACATATCAGCATCACTTATTTACACACGCCGCAAGCGGCTATTGGATTTTCTCGGATTTCGGACGCGCTAATATAGCGGTACCTTTTCATGGTACTTCAATTTTTTTGCTCCAACTAGACGACGTGACTTTTTTATTATGCGCATAACGTTTGCAGGTAAACATTATTGACTTATTGCAGTAAACATTATCACTGTATGACACGCCCTGGCGTAAACCTCGATTTACCGCAGGCTCGTGCAAAAATGCTCTCTCTAAATCTCGGATTACGCACGTTGTGTCATAAAATACCGTACGATACTATTATTCTTATTATATTTTCTTTATTCGTATTATATTTTGTCTATCCTAAATTTAGTAGTTGATCAATGCTTACTTCACCTAAGATTTTTTAACTCTCTGTCAAAGTTGCGATTAAGTTGGAAAAATAAGAAAATCGCGGCCATTTACGCATCAAAATCACTAAATCGAAAAATTATAAAAATTTATGAAAAAAGTCACAATTAAATGTATCCTTGTAGATTAGTACTTTACACTCGACGAAGACGCATTTGAATTTGCGTCGAAGACTAATTCATTTCAGTTTTGCCGCGAAGAATACAGTATATATATATTTTGAACTCATGCGTCGAAGACTATAAAGTACATGTGCAGTCCCGCTGCGAAGACTAGTACATTTATCACTTAGTATACGTTTGATTCTCTAACAACGAACCAATTCAAAATTTTCCAAAATTCGACACCATCTATTTAAGTATTCACTTCTTTCGGCTGTCCCCAAAACAGCCACATGTTTTTAATTGATCAGTATTCAACTTAACTTAACTTAAGTTAGGTGAGACCAAAAAAAATGTTCTTGCTTAATTATGATTAAATATAATAAACTGGACTTTGGTTGATTGATCTCAGTTCTTTTTTATCTGTAATTTTGTTGCGAAATATATCAAACTTGCCTAACCTTTTACTTTTTAAAAAGTTCATTCTTTGAGATTTTAGTCCTTTTTAGTAAATTTTTTTAGGTATTTCATATTTCTCCTAAAAATAAAATATAAACATCCTTAGCACCTTCTGACCATGGCTTTATTGTAACATTTTTGTCACTAACATGAAATCACTGATTGTTCTGATACACTACCCTCGGATGATTTCTACACCTAGACACCAAAACTAAGTGCGAACTATCTAGATCTCGTCATCGGTCACATTCTACACCTAGACACCGCCCTCAAATTATATTTACATCTAGACACAAAAAACCATGAAGCGCACTGCCTAGACCTCGTCATCGTCCACCCTGTACACCGGGACATAGATCTTGAATGATGTATTTACCTAGACATAAAAAATTTATTGGAGCATCCCTTTTATCTGGACCAAATTTATTGATTACATCTGATGATATGCACGAATACATAAAGTATTCGTCATCTCATATTTACAAATAGATGGCTTTAAAAAAATTACAGCATATCTGCACAAATATTCAATCGCAGCATCCCTTTTATCTAGACCAATTTTAAAATAATCTTTATTCATCCATGCGTATATATATATATATATATATATGCGAAAAATATAAAAAAAATTAATTAAGTGCGCCTAATTTTTTTTTTTTAATTGTTTTAACAGCTTCCAATCTATTTGGACCAAATTTTGAAAATGTTTTTTAGTAGAAATGTATATTTTTATTATATGTACCTGTCTATACCATTAAATAGTTTTTTATTTATAAAATACGTCAAATTTTGTGGAATAAATGCAAAAAAAATCTGGACGGACGGACGGACATTTTTTATGTTCTTTCACTGTTAAAAACTAATTGAAATTTAATACATTTGATATTTTTCATTTCGGTAACTTCAGTTCAAAGAACATTTCTACCGTAAAATAGATCTAATTTTTTTTTCACATGTGTGTTCCTCTGTGCAAGAGTATATGTATTTTGGGTGTTTAAAACATCAAGTGGCGCGGTAGCGCCACTAAGGCGAGTTTGAGAAGCAGACGAAGTTTTGGCGCCCGTGACACTAATTATGCAAAATGAATTCTGCGTCAAAATCCGGTCTGTGTAAAAGAGGTGCCTCGCTGAGAGCTTTCTTTATTATTTGAAACGCGTTTTCGTGCACCTCTTTTCACGTGAATTTGACGTCTTTTCGTGTCAGTTTTGTAAGTTGATCTGCTATTGATGCGAAAACTTTAATGAATTTTCTGTACCATGAGGCCATTCCGAGGAACCTGCGCAGCTGTCGCAGAGTTCTTGGACTCGGGTAATTTCTAACTACTTCGGTTTCGTCGGAGTCTATCATAAACCTTTTCTCATTGATACGTATTTCGCGATAAAGTCGGACTAGACGCTCAACTTTTGTCTGTCCAGCAGCAAATCGAATTGATTTACCTAGCTTATGATTAGGTGTGAGAGAACGAAAATGTCAATCGTACTGAAAAAAAAAATTGTATACGCGTGTCTGGAAATAGAATAAATAATTGTCCTCTGCACTAGACAATTTTTACACACTCATACGACAGTCGTGCGTGCATACGTGTTGAGTTATTTCACTTCGCAGTGTGAAATAGTGAAAATTCTCGCCGTGAATTTTCAAATAATATTTCGGCTTGTATGTGCCGAGTGTTTCGAATTCGACGTTGCTATGTCGGAATTCAAGCGCTCGCTTGTTTACGTTCAGAGATCGTCTGAAGCCTCTTCGCGACGCTACGCAGTGTGTTTATGTTTCTTGGAATTCACGAGTTTGACTCGGCTTATGCCTTTTGGAGAGGATTCTAGCCTCGTGTATTCGAAGGGGGCATATTTTTCCTGTCTATTTCCTACACTATCGATTTTTCATATGCGCGGTAAATTATCAATTTTTGCAATCGGATTTTTTTTTTTTTTTTTTTTTTTTTTGATCCCTGCTTTCAATTCCTTTAGGATTATTTTACTAGAATTATCGGAATGGTGTAAATTTCTAGACTGAGAGAACAAATATTAATCGACGGATTAGTTATTAGTTCGTGCATTCAGTTCGTTTTTCAATAATTTAACCACTAGGTTGGGCGCCATTTTGACATGTCTGCCCCTGCTCGCGCGCAAATTACTCGAGTGAGCCCTACCAAGCTTCGGGCTGGCGCGCAGGAGGCTAAAAAGTCGTCGATTTGACGACAAGGATCGGCCTCGGCCAGCTCAGCGTCTCCGCTTTAGCGGACCGCGGAGAGTGGCGGGATCCTTTCTGCTTGGCTGGCAATGAAAGTTGGAAGCAGGGTTTGCATGCAGAATAAAGATTTTTACTCGGTATATTCGTGCTTGATCTCTCGGGCTAGTTACACCCGGTATAACCTTTATTTTCCTAAATTAACAAATAGAATTTCTTCCGACCGTCGCTCAATCCGGATATTATATACTCGCGTGTATCTTGCGTACACGAGGCGTTTACCGAGGTTATGTGCTTTTATTGCATTAACTTGATGAATGTTACTATCTAACCTATCTACAGCGTCTATCGCGTTGTCTGCGCCGCGCGCCTTTCGTGAGAGAGAGAGAGAGAGAGAGAAAGAGAGAGAGAGAGAGAGAGAGAGAGAGAGAGAGAGAGGGAAAGAGTAACAGCAACGAAGATAGACCTTAATAGAAGCGCAAAGCCCCATCCTAAAGTGAGGCACCCCGAGAGTTAGTAAGCACCCCGACCACCGCGGCGCGTCAGTCTAGTTTCTTGCGTTCTGACGGTAACAGAGTGCAGCTTAGTCGGTAATATATCGGTCATGCTTATCAACTTAGTTTTTATATGCAATCGACGCAGCGGAGGAGGACGAGCGAAATTAAGGAATAAATCTAAAACCGAAATGCTTAAACCCAGCTACCCAAGGCGTCGCGATTCTTAATGAGAGAAGCTTAATTTAGAAAATACGTCGGCACATCGCAGAATAATAAGGCGAGATTAGCATCTGCCATGAACGGGTGTTTAGAACCATCTCAAGTGCGCAGGGTTATAATAATTGTAAGTTGCTTAGATTAATTATAAATACAACTAAGAAATTAGACTAACATTCTAAGAAATAACCGTAAAACGCAGAACTTGCGAACATTATAGTACAATATCTAAATTCAGTGAAACTCTGTATTCTGAACGTATGTAAAGTGCTCTGGGCAAATAAAAACATAACAATCAATACAATTGAAATCCTTGTGTATTACCTCGTAAATAATAATTAAACTCTAATTAGCATAAATAAATTCATATCAACTACGATGTCACGACGTACAGGTAAGAGTTCGATTCTTGTGGACAACCCATCAGCGTCCACACACGAGGTGAGAATAGCCCTATTAAAAATCTCACTCAAGATTATATAAGAACTTATCTTGGCGAAGATTTGGCGCAAGATCGTACATAAGATCTTATCAGCAATTTTCAACCAAGAAATAACATAGAATCTTTCGTAAGATCTTATGCAAGATCTTATGTTCATGATGAAAAAAAATATTTTTATCAAATATCCATTCAAGATCTTACGCAAGATCGTATACAAGAATTTGCATAAGAGATTACGTAAAATCTTTCCCAAGTTCTTACATAAGATTTTATGCAAGATCTTACCGCCACGATTAAAAGAAATCTTTAAATTAATAATTAATTCAAGACCTTAATTCAAGGATACCAATGTTAAAGTTGTAACCAAAATGTTTTTCTACATACATAAGTTTCGAATTCATATGTGTAAAAATATCAAAAGTAAATACCGGATTTCTATATTTTATGCTTTTCTGAAATAATAATTGATTATCATTTTTTTAAAAATTAACAACTTTTGATGTTCAGTTTTAATCATTATTCTTTTGCAAATACTCATATTTTCCCTTATTGCTAAAGAGAAAGACAATTTGTTTGTTGCTATTAAATGAATGGTTTCATTATTTTTCGAAACTAATTTTTCTGCTAACCCTGCATATAGTATATCGTACTTATTTTGAAAACAATTATTGGTTGGTAATAAGGACCAAAACTGATGACTTGCTTTATCGAATATTGTATACAAAAATGTAGTATACAATACTGATGTAGTATACAAAAATGTAGTATACAATACTGATGTAGTATACAATGTAGTATACAATACTGATCATCATATTAAGGCTGTATTGTGTAAGTAAATTTTAATGCAAGCACACAATACCTGGAATAAATTCTGTTAAAATTTTTGCATGATTTCTGTATGGCTCCTGCAGTGGATATTGCAATTTTTTTCGTTATATTTTCTGCAGTATTTTTTCATAATGGGCTTATTCCAACGAGCCATATGATTAAGGAGAGAATGCCGTAGTCCCTATCTTCGTAAATTCAAATCGTTTTGCAACTTGTTTTAGAAATTTACAAAAAAATAAATTTTACATTTTAAATTTGAAACAAAAATACTCTGAACTCTTGGTATTTTATACTTCCTAATATTCCAATTTAACATTTTCGTTTTCGAAATTGTTTAATTTCATAACTAGCAAAAAACGCTCGCATCGCTCGCGATTAACAAATTAATTGTGATGATATTGACGAGGATGTCGTCCCAAAAAACACTGTTTTTCTGTTACATAAAACTTTTTAAATAAAGTTTATAACGAGTTGACTCTACATAGCGTCGCTCTCCAGCGAGTAGAAATTTTAACACGGAGAAATTGAAGCTCATAGACTACTACAGGTCCAAAATTATTTCGCTGAGTTATTGTAAAATACTACTGTAACGATCGGTACGGCTAAGTGAAGCGGCGTGTGCTACACAGCATATACATATTGTTATTGTTGCGTCTAATCGTTTAAGGTCGAGGTCGCGGAGGAAGACGTGGTAGAGGTGGCTGGCAGCGGGGAGGTAATCGAACAGAGACGATTACTTCCAAGTCAGATAAAAACAAAGATAAAACGGCAGGTCCTGATGGCGATAAAGTTCTCTACTGGGATTGCAGCTGGCCTGGTTATACCAAGTTTACCTGTCCAGAATGTGCAAAAGAATTGCCAAAAAAAACGAGAAAGAGAGCGTGTAGATAAGGTCCCTACCGCTCCAAAGAATCCGCGGACCTTCAACACTGATAGCGTAACAGGAGTAGAGCAAACACTACACGGCACAGCGAGCGACTCACCGCTAGCAACGAGAAGTCCAACCGATGTGGAGTTGTCTTGCGATGGAGGTACTGTTGCCAGCGCTTTAGTAGAGAAGTACCCACGGTGGTGGCTGGCCGTAGAAGTTGGCAATATAAATTAAGAGGACTCTACGATACCGGAGCTTCGCGCACTGTCCTCGGCCCCATAGGCATATCTCTCGCGGCCTCGTGGGCCCCGGAGCTAGAGCAGTCGACGGTCATTATGTTCCTATAATTGATAGCGTTAAATTGCCCTTCACTATGGGAGGGATAACACATTCGATCGATGTCTTACCCTGTTTCGAAAATCTTAGAGGACGAGATGCACGAGCAAGTGTACAAGATGCTCCGTGCCGGAATAATTAGAAGATCCAAAAGTAATTAGTCAAGTCCGGTGGTTATGATACGGAAGTCTGATGGCAGCTTTCGCTTCTGCGTCGACTACCGAAAGGTTAATGCTGTGTCAAAAATAGCTGCGTACCCGCTTCCTTATATGGACATGATACTGCGAAAAATACAGCATGCTAGATGCATAACTGCGCTGGATTGCTCAGGAGCGTTTTTACAAATACATCTTACAGAGCGATCCATTCCGATCACAGCTTTCACTGTACCTGGACATGGTTTGTTTGAATTCGTCAGAATGCCGTATGGCCTGGCAGGAGGGCCGGCTACGTTCCAGATGCTGGCTGACAAATTGATTACACCGGAAATGGAGCCATATGCTTTCGCATATTTAGACGATATTATTATTGCGACTGATACTTTCTCAGATCACATCAAGTGACTGACTTTAATCCTGAAACGGATAAATGACACCGGTCTGACCATAAATCGTAAAAAGTCTAAGGTTTGTATGTGCGAAGTGCGCTACCTCGGCGTACTTGTGAATCGCGAAGGTTGCCGCCCTATTGTAGAGTACCCAGCTCCCAAGAATCTAAAGCAGCTGCGTAGGTTTCTCGGGATGGCATCATGGTACAGAAAGTTTTTAGAAGATTTTGCCACACTATGTGAACAGCTCACTGCGCTCACCCGCAAAAATGTTAAGTACGAGTAGAAGAATGAACAATGGGCTGTTTACGAGCAGGTTAAAGCACTAGTTGCTACCGCCCCAGTTTTAGCAAGGCCTGACTTCAGCGCTCCATTCATTGTTGAATGAGATGCTAGTGATACAGGGCTTGGAAGCGTTCTTCTGCAGTGCATTGATGGCCACGACCGCGTGCTCTGCTTTGCGAGCCGCGTCTTGTCTGCTACAGAGCGAAGGCTATCGGTGACCGAGAGAGAATGTCTCAGTGTAATTTGGTCTATCGAAAAATTCCGACCTTACATTAAAGGCTATCATTTCACAGTCGTGACAGACCACCATAGCTTATTGTGGCTTCAAAACTTAAAACATCCGAATGGAAAATTAGGTCGTTAGTCTCTACGTCTTCAGTCTTATGACTTTGATATTGTGCACAGAAAAGGAAAGGACAATGTCGCCCCCGACGCACTTTCTCGTATGTATGAGACCGACGAGGACGAAACAGCTGTATTAGCATCCCTCTCCGTGGATGAGTCCATCAAGGACCCATGGTACTTGAAGAAGGCGAAGCAAGTCGTCGAGGACCCCACGGCACATCCCTTTTGAAAAATCACGGCTGGACGGCTCTACCATTACCGCCCTGATCCGATAGTGGATGACTTACTGGGACAAGATGAGGATGCTTGGAAGCTTGTAGTACCTCGCGAACAGCGCGAGCGGATTCTCGCTGAGTACCATGATGAGCCCGTTTCCGGACATCTCAGGAAATTTAAGACTCACCAGAAAGCAGATCTCAGGTACTACTGGCCCAATTTGTACAAGGACACAACTCATTTCGTATGAAATTGCATAGTTTGCCAGCAAGTCAAGGTTGAGTAACTTGCTCCTGCAGGACTTATGTGCAAACATATTGTTACACGCCCTTGGGAAATAGTCGCAGGCGACACTATGGGACCTTTCCCTAGATCAACCCAAGGACACGAACACCTATTAATTTTCATTGAATGGAAAAACCATCAAGAGAGAACTGAATCAGAGGATTTTCTTAAGATTTGGAATTCCCGACCGCTTTTTATCGGATAATGGAACGCCTTTCAAGAACAAGCTAGTGGACAGCTTTTTGGAAGCACATGGAGTGTACCACAGCACCTGCGCTCCCTATTCGCCAAAATTCAATCCGACCGAGCGAGTGAACCGCACGATCAAGATAATGATTGCTGCTTTTATCGAAACCAAGCATACTACTTGGGACGAGCACATACCAGAGTTCGCGGCGTATAATACTGCAATTCACGAGGCGACACGCTCAAGCCCAGCGTTCCTCAATTATGGAAGAAATCCCGAGCCGCCTTGCTCTGCACGAAGTTAAATAGAGCAAGCCGACAGGAAAAGCTTAGAAAAAGCCGCGCAGGACGATTGGCAAGCTTGCATGGAAAAATTGAACGACTTTCGAGCCAATGCCCTTGAAAATTCTAAAGCCGCTCAGGAAAGGCAAGAAAAATATTATAACGCTAAACATCGCGACGTTGAATACAAGGTCGGTGAAAAGGTATGGGCAAGGAACCGTATACTCTCTTCTGCTACACAAGCTATCGCTGCAAAGCTCTGCCCGAAATACGCAGGGCCGTTCATCATCACGGCTCGTGTAGGAATGAACTCTTACAAGCTCCAGACGAGCAAGGAGTAAATGTCGGTAAAGTTGCCGTGTGCGACTTCAAGCCGTGCCATGATGAAGAGGAGTTCCCAGAGGATGCGCAAGAACCTCAAGGTTTAGACAGTATAACATCAGAGCCGCCGACTTTGCCGAAGATAAATGAGCACGTATCGATTGTACAACCTGCGTCGGCGACGGACGCGATTCCTGACACTGCGCCACAAATTCTAACTACGATCGTACCAAAGCGCAGGAGCAGACCCGAGGCTCCAAGAAAGCGGTATCACCGCTGACTGAAACCTCGCTTCGGAGATTGCGCCCCAGAGACAAACCTAACTAACATTTCTTCTACTCTTTGCTTGCTTGGACTGCTTTTATACCTGACTGCTTTCTCTTCTGCTTAAATTTTTTTTTGCAACATTTATATCTACGACCAGGAGACCGGCCCTAACAGATTCTATCATCTCTCTCGCAGAAGCATGCTGCCTGTCAAGAAGTCGACGACGGTCATTGAGATACCAGCGGAGCTGCTACAGCAAATCAGCAAGCTGGTAAAGCAGATGATCCTCGCGCAGACCAGTGAAATCCCACCGACTCTAGTAGAATTAACTCCGTGGTCGGACCTCTTCTTGTTCCTGCAAGGAGTAGCCAGAGAACCTGCTAGGCCCTCGCCAGACCTATTAGCTCCCGCGCTATCAGCTCTGCCTCCAAGCCAGGAGAAACCACCACAGGACATCGTACCGGAGGCTGACGCCGAGCAAGATCCTGCTAAAGAAGAAGACGGGTTGAGCACAACTCCGGATACTCCTCCTCCGCCAACCACCAGCGATCACCTACCATTGATGCGCGAGAAGTAGGGAGCGCTCGAAGCTAATGCTCGCACTTGTCGACAAGCTCTCCGACAAGCCCAACGAGAGGAGGAAGCAGCTTATAAGGACGTGCTCCTCTTCGCGCAAAATACCGACGCTAGGGTAAAAGCGGTGATTTCGCCGGACTTCCTCACCAAGGTCCAGAACGCAGTTAAGCTAAAGGAGCATGTGGAGAAGGCTGAAGCTCAGTGGCATGAGGAGAAAAAGAAGGAGGAGCAGTGGAAGGCCCTAAAGTTGGAGCAACTGCAGAAGCTGCACGAGCTCGAACAAATTAGAGAGCAGCTGCACCAGCTCGAGGTCCCTCAGGCCAGCAAGCCAAAGGCTCAGCTTACCAGCGAGCTGTCTCCAAGAGATCCTGGACCAACAGCCATAATGAATAAACATGCTACGGTGCCTTGTGATCAGATGGATGGTCCTCGCGTAGATCTGAGATACGTTAGATACTGCGAAGTATGCAATCTGATAGGGATGTCAAGGACTAAGAACTGCCCAAACTACTTCCTTCACCGCAAGTTCCAGAGCGGAGAGTTTCAGCGCTACCGCTACTAGAAACATCTACTGGGAAGATCATTACACCTCTTGTCAAGCTTCGCAGCATTTAAAATCAGGAGACTGATTGTGTTATACGTTCCTACTTTTTTTTTGTTTGTTCGCTGTTACGAAGCATAACAATTATTATATGACACCGACGCCTTCGATTTTCGTTTATTTCATTATATTTTCCTTTATTTAGAGCAGAGAGACGAAGAGACTAATAGCTCTTTAAGATATAGTACCTTATTACACTAGAGATTAGAGGAGAGATTGCCGATGAGCATGGGCGAAAGTGTGCCGTGCGATATGCAGTCGTAAGCTAGCGCCGCGCTGCGGTTTTCGCTCCGAACTATACGCATCTACAAGCAGCGGAGGAGAAGTAGGGGCGGCCGTACGCAACTAGCTTCCCCACCAGCAGCAGCAGCGAAGAGGGAAGTAGAGAGTACACAATCACATCGTGGCGCGGCAGTGCATAGAGGAGAAATCACATAAGCGTCGGTAACTATTAAGGATTCGGGCTTACACGGTGAATATGATTCATAAACAATGATATATTTATAAACAATCACCGATAAACTCTATTACAGACTAAACTCTAAGCCCTTAATGTCAGTGGCCATGATCGTCTTTATGAAATCAACCCTCATAATTAAAATCTTTTAGACGGATTATGGTTAAACCGACACAAACACGTTAAGCTTAAGCTTAAACAAAGATAAATTAAACTAACAAGCCACCCCAGCCTCCCGATAATCATATGCTACTTTCAGTTTTCATACAGCAACGACGATCGTGGCGGCGCAGTTTACGTTGTTACTTGGTATTTATATGCACTCGAGTTCGAGTCCGAGGTTCAGCAAGTTTTTTTCTTTTTTTTTTTATTTGCTTATAAAATGTTTATAATGCGTAAAAACAATAAGAAATATATATTATTATTCTTTTATTACGTAGGGAACGTGCAATGTGTAACTACAATTATTTATAGTTTTATAGGTAACGAAAAAATACTATTTTAAATAAATTTACATTATTTTATTAGTACGATAACGTTTTCACAATTACATTAAAACGAAAAAATTAAGCTTAAGCTTAAACAAAATAAAATTAAACTAAAAAGCCACCCCAGCCTCCCGATAAACATATGCTACTTTCAGTTTTTCTCCGTCAACGATGATTGTGGCGGCGCGGTCTACGTAGTTGCTTGGTATTCTTATGCACTCGGGTTCGAGTCCGAGTCTCAGCAAATCTTTTTTTTTTCTACTTGCTAATAAAATATACAGTATACAGTAATAATGCAAAATGCCATTCTGCTTCTGCAGTTATATTTCAATTTAGGTAAGTATATATACGGTGGGCCTGCAATATATATATAGGTATAATTTACTTCTTCATCGTTTATGAAAAAAAAGTATACAATGAAACTTCTTGAATTTTAGGAATACAAATTAATAATTTTTTTTTAATATCAATGTAATTAATAAAACGTTATCGTAGTAATAAGATAATTTAAATTTATTTAAAAATGTATTTTTTCTTTACGTAAAAAACTATAAATAATGGTAGTTATACATTGCAGGTCCCCTCTGTACCGCATACTTACCTAAATTGAAATATAATTGCAGAAGTAGAATTGCATATTACGTTATTATTGTATACTATATATTTTATCAGCAAGTAGAAAAAAAAATTTTGCTGAGACTTGGACTCGAACCCGAGTGCATAAAAATACCAAGCAACAACGTAGACCGCGCCGCCACGATCATAGTTGCCATATGAAAACTGAATGTAGCATATGTTTATCGGGAGGCTGGGGTGGCTTATTAGTTTAATTTAGCTTTGTTTAAGCTTAAGCTTAACTTGTTTGTGTCGGTTTAACCATAATCCCTCTAAAAAATTAAAGTTTTTAAAAGTTTTAGATTCTAATTTTTTTACACTTATGTTGTTGTTTAAACATTCTTTTTAGTCCAATAATATGCCCGAATAGTTATTTGGCTTTGGTTGAAACTACGCCGTTTGTCACTTTTCCTCCGCCGCGTCAGGCGTGGTGGACCTAAGAATATATAGCGCCTTTCCCTTCTCCTCCACTGCCGCTGGATGCGTATACTTCCGCTACGCTCCTTTTCAAGATGCGTATAGTTCGATCGCAGGCCGCAAGTGGCGTCATGATCGAATTCGCCACGCATTTTTAACGCGGCATCGGCAATCTCTCCTCTAATCTCTGATTACACCTTAATTTAGATGTTTAATAAATGAAAATATTTTTCTACTATTCAAACTATAATCTTTTATTTCCCATTGATCGAGAGAGACTAGTTGATCGAGTTAGTACCCCGTGCTACCTACCAACGTCTGGGGGTGGGGCATATAACAAGCTGACTCTCGTACACTCCTTATGCCTCTTTCTCCCACATTATATATAAATATATATAAACACACCCATGTGTTATTTCAGCTGCAAGGTAAGTGAGAGAGCAGAGAGCTTTGCGAACATACAGAGAGAGCCGCGCGCGTGTGTGAGTGTGTCGCCAAAAGGAAGAGTGAGAGAGAGAGAGAGTGGGAGAAAGCCCGCACGGCCCATGATGCCGCGTTCCGCGCGGTACGATTTAGCTTCCGATAGCCGAGCCAAATAGTCGAGCCTCCCGAGAAACCTCGAACTTTGTTTCTTTTTGCGTGCGTGCGGATCTTGGGGGATTGTAGCTGCAACAGTACCGTGCCCTCGGTGTGTTGCCGGTTGAAGTACTCCTGGTGCGAGTCGTTTCCGCGTATTTGTGACGAACGGTTCATCATCTGCCGCCCGTCTCCTTGCTGCATCCAGCCACACATTCAGGGCCACGAGGCGTATCCTCTGCTGCCCAGCCAGGGCTACGGTTATCCGCTTTGCGCCACTCCGACGAGCTACGAGGCATCCGAGCGAACCTGCGCGAGTGTGGATGTAAGTACCTGCTTGATCGCTATTCTCTCTCTCTGCATTAGATTCCGCTTCGTCTCTCTCTTGCCTCGAGCCGTATCTGTAGATTGTTTTGCGTTACATAAAACTATCTCTAAACTTAACTCGCTTTGTTATTTCGCTCCTGACTCTTTACCTTTCCCAGCGCTTATCTCTCATATGCATGAATTACTCGCGACCGAGCTGCGTAGCATAAAACTCACGACGCCTCCGCCAGGGCTCACGTGTTCAAGGACGAGTACGTGTAGCAAACTGCGCTAAGGGCCAGGCTTCGCATAGCCTGCAAGAGGCCTGCAACAAGCTGCTTTTCATTCCTCTCGCTTTAACGGCTAACCACGTTACAAGTTTGCTAATGAAAAACCGAGTCTGTAGCATATCAAGTATCCTCAAAACTTAGAAAAGTGAGAAACACTGCGCGCAAATATAGATATACTGATAGCATAGAATTGAAACTTTCGATTGCTGTAAATTTTCAAAAAGCACCGCTTGCCCTATCAAATTTTTATTTCCTTAATTTTTATTATGATTTTACATCATGACCTAGTTTTTGAAAAAGATGTAAGATTTATTTTCATCGTAATTAAACAAAATGTACTCTAAATTTAGATTTAGCCTATGCATGCTATGTTAAAATACACAACTATAAGACCCGATATCTTAAAAAATCATACCGCTTGGAGGTAAAAAATTTTACCACGTTATAGAGGGAACTTAATAGGATATATTTACAAAATTGCAGCAATCTATAAGAATATTAATTTTTTGAGTGAACTACCTTAAGTTTAATGAATCGTTCTACCAAAAGAAAATTTCGATCAGACTTTTTGTTTTTCGAAAATCTTGGAAACACAAACAGATGTTTACGCATACTTCGTCGTACTCATGCGATTGCAGCGCCAACCTTAAAATCTAATTTTACATAAAACTTATAAATAAAGCTTGCAAATTAAAAACCGAGTCTGTAGCGCTGTAGTGTTAAGTTTAATGAATCGTTCTACTAAAAGAAAAATTTGATCAGACTCTGTTTTTCTAGATGTTTGAAAATACAAAATACTCCGTGGTGGATTTGCGAAGCTTTTGCGCCGACAACCCCTTAATTATTTGACGTGTCATTATTAAATATGCTGTTAAATATTAGATGTACACTTGATGGTAGTCAATTCTTGTGAAACGTTTTTGAAATGCTCCAATAAGATTGCCAGATTGATAAATTCTAACCAATCAAAAGCATGACTTTGTAAAAGTTTCATAAGAATTAATTATCGTTGAGTATAAATAAATAAATTCAATACAGCCAACATTCTATAAAAGTATTTATAGCTACTAATACACAGGACCAGCTTTACAATTATAGAATAAAATAGAAATAAATTTTGAATATTAAGAAATGTTTTTAAACTCTTTGTTATTATATGATGACAATATTAATTATATTAACAAAATCTAACAAAAAATAATATTATTTGATCTTTTTTTTTATTTACATTTATAAAATAATGTAAATTGTAAGATTATATCAATCATTAAATTTATATACTATACTAAAATGTAATACATAATACGATATTTACTTTTATATCAAATGATAACAATATCTTTAATCCCTAACGAAAAAGCAAAATAAAAACAATTGGCAGAAAACGTTATGAACTGCAGATGATAGCAGAAAAATGTCGGAATTGAGACACAGACAACAGTAATCTTTTGTTGTCTTTAATTTTATTTAGTGTGCTAGATACTTCAGTTGGATTTCTTTTTTTCAGGTTTAAAATTTTACAATTCAGTAAATAAATGAAAAAATTAATACAACAGACAATAACTATTGATAAGTGAAGACAACAGTTTTTTTCATTTTATAATTGCTGTCTTCCACGTTCACTAGTTTGTTCCCAATCAAAACAGCTATCTTTGAATTTCTACACATTTTTCTAAACTTTTTTAATAACACGCCTTTAATAATATAAAAAAGAAAATTAACTTCTAAAAAAGTTAAAGGTAAGGCAAGTTTGATATATTCTGCAACGAAATATCAGATAAAAAAGAACTGAGAATAATCAACCAAAGTCCAGTTTATTATATTTAATCATAATAAAGCAACAACATTTTTTTGGTCAATAAAGGGCTGACTTATCTTAGTTAAGTTACGTTAAGTTATATACTGATCAATTAGGAAGAATTCTCAAGATACTTACTACGTAACTTGCCATGACCGTTTCATTGTACTTATGGTGTTTTTATGACGTTATAATAAAATACGTAAAGAGAAAATTTTAGTTATTCGCCAATAATCAAAATGAAATGGTCATGGCTATTTTCGTAGTAAGTATCTTAAGAGTATTGAAGTGAATTTTTCTATAGGCTCGCCGGGTACATATTTTACTGGGGGTGAATCGGCGAGCGGCGACCGTCACGGCAGCGCGACAGACCGATCGTCACAAAAGCAGCGGCAGCTCTTTCCACCCACCACGCACTCTTTGCCGCGCATGTTAGTATGCTTGCACAGCTCAGCTCTTCACTCACATATCAGCCGCACTTATTTACACACGCTGCAAGCGGCTATCGGATTTTCTCGGATTTCGAACGCGCTAATATAGCGGTACCTTTTCATGGTCTTTCAATTTTTTTGCTCCAACTAGACGACATGACTTTTTTAATATGCGCATAACGTTTACAGGTAAATATTATTGACTTATTGAAGTAAACATTATCACTGTATAATACGCCCTGACGTAAACCTCGATTTACCGCACGCTCGTGCAAAAATGCACTCTCTAAATCTCGTATTACGCACGTTGTATCATAAAATATCGTACGATACTATTATTCTTATTATATTTTCTTTATTCGTATTATATTTTGTCTATCCTAAATTTAGTAGTTAATCAATGCTTACTTCACCTAAGATTTTTTAACTCTCTGTCAAAGTTGCGATTAAGTTGGAAAAATGAGAAAATAGCGGCGATTTATGCATCGAAATCACTAAATCAAATATTTATAAAAATTTATTAAAAATGTCACAATTAAATGTATCCTTGTAGATTAGTACTTTTCAATTAACGAAGACGCATGTGAATTTGCGTCGAAGACAAATTCATCTCAGTTTGGCCGCGAAGACTATAGTTTATATATCTTGAACTTTTGCGTCGTAGACTATGAAGTACATTTGCAGTCCCGCTGCGAAGACTAGTACATTTCTTACTTCTTATACGTTCGATTCTCTGGCAACGAAACTATTCAAAGTTTTCCAAAATTTCACACCAAGATACTGCCCTCGATTGATGTATTTACCTAGACATAAAAAATTACGGAGCGCACCACCTAGACCTCGTCATCGGCCACCCCGTACACCTAGACACCGTCTTTAAATATCCACTTGTCGTATCCATTTATCTCGACCATAATTGCAGATTTCATCTTGTGATATGCATGTCCGTCATTTCATATTGTGATATGAATGAATACTTACAGTAAATAGTTTTTTATTTATAAAATTCATCAAGTTTTGTGGAATGAATGCAAAAAAAATCCAGACAGACAGACAGACGGACAGACGGACAGACGGAGATATTTTAAGTTCTTTTATTGCTAAAAACTAATTGAAATTTGATACATTTGACTTTTTTTCGGCAACCTAAATGATTTAATTTGTTTGTTTATACGAGTTTTAGAGGGTTTTTACAAAATAGACCAAATATAATTTTTTTTTTAATTGTTTTTACAGCTTCTAATCTACCTGGACCAAATCTTGAAAATGTTTTTTAGTATAAATGTATATTTTGATCATATGTACCTGTCTTCACTAATCAATAGTATTTTGTTTATAAAATACATCAAGTATTGTGGAATAAATGAAAAAAAAAAATCCGGACGGACGGACGGACGGGAGGATATTTTTTAAGTTCTTACACTGCTAAAAACTAATTGAAATTCGATACATTTCATTTTTTTTTTTTGGTAACTTAAATGATTTAAGTTCAAAGAACATTTCTACCTTAGAATTGTTCTAACTTTTTTCTTTCTACGAGTTTTGGAGAGTTTTTACAAAATTGACCAAATATAAAATTTTATTATAGTGTAGATTTCAGTTTTTCAATTTTTGCCTTTCATGCTTTGATTTTTCCGAATTTTAACTGATTATTATGAAAATGAAGACGCTAGAATTAAAGTAAACAAATAGCAAAATATGATGTCTTATTATTATCTAGTAAGCACTGTAGTTTATCACTGGCGGGAACATTGCTTTATACATTTGCACATAGCGGGCAATCACTTCACACCGTATATGATAACAGAGGACGAATCCGACGAAGAATCTGAATCTAAATTAGAGCAGGAAGAACAACCGGCAAACCTCCAAAGAAACCCTCACGTAAGAGAAGCTATGGCACGCTATTCAATAGCTGAGGCGCGGCCAGAACAAGATTAACCAGAGTGGGAAAGAGATCTTTATGACATGCAACCTTGCCTATATCTTGGCAGAAGACATGATCCTCGACACTGAAGTACTAAACGCTTTGATAGAAAGGCGCTACATACACGCAGAGGAGCTTCTAGGAACACAACGTTTCGTAGGCGAAATCATCGTAACAAAATAAAGGGAGGCGTACATGTTCGGTATCGTTTTAAAGAAACACCTGCACGACAAACCCTTAAAACCAAATATTGCTGGATGCACAAAATCAGTACAATTACTGACTGAAAAGCACGAAATAACAACGTTTGGCTTTATCAGAAATTTGGGAATAATTACCCTCGCAGACTGGGAACACATAATTAAGCAGTATGTCAAGACCTTTAAAGGAAAAGCAATATCAGTCGTGTTATTTAAAAACAACTTATCAGTACCAAAGGTCGAGGACAGATACAGTCTCATCAAAGAATATTACGAGTCATCATCGGCGGTCATAAGGGAACAAACAAAGCATACAACATAATAGCCAGTGAGTACTATTGGCGAAATATGCAGGCAGACGTTAGACAGTTTGTTCGAGGATGCGCAGGGTGCCAAGAAAAGTAACTAGTGCGGGTAACATCTGGCACTGGTATCCACACCAATGGCCATGGAGCCGCATCATCGCAGGGGCTTCGTCGATGGACCGGCCATATACAAAGCACCGGGCCGTATTCGCGGGGACGCGCTACTCCTCATCATGGCACGGGAACGACGTTTCCTCAGCAACGAAAAGGACCATCGAATTATACAGCTCATATAAAACGATGAACCCATAAGACTGTTGCTGGACCCTGAGGTAAGGCGGCGCTCCTGGAGATTGTCGGCAGAAGACGCAACGTCCTCCGATGAAGAGGGAGGAGCCTTCCACTCCGTGGCACGGATAAACTCTACTGTCAGGCCCTAGGAGCTCATTGAACCCTTCATCATCGGTCAAGGCCTAGGAGAAAAACATCATTAACATGTATCGAGAAACACTTCAATAACAAACCCTTACCTCCCCCCGGTCGTCCACGGGCTCTTCGCCAAGCCCCTAGAACCTTGAGAATCCTAACTCTTCAGTCATTGTACAGGAAAAAGAGAAAAAAAGAATTAAAAGGAGAAAACGGGTGGATAGTGTATGGAGGATAGTCGCAATCGGACTGTGAATAAACACACAACCGACAAACCAAGAAGAGCTGGACGAAATGCAACCATGGCAGAAACCCCCACTAAGAGAAGAACTACCAGCCAAAGAAACACGAAGATCGTGTCTCGCAAAATTTGAGCGCCGAAAGACAGCGCGCAAAAAAAACCACGAAGAATCGGATAAGCAACGAAAGCCTTATTACGGCTAAAACTTTGAATAAAATAAATATTGTGCTAGTGTCACGTGTGAATACACGTTACGGGTGTCTAATTACTATAAGAGAGTGAGTAGAAGAGTGCAATGCGGTGGCGGCCGTGGCGCGACGACAGAACGTCTGCCTTGCAAGCCAAAGGATTTCGGTTCAAGCCCGGGGTCCGTCACTTTTTCGTTGCACTCTTCACTCGTAACACCAGCATTAAAACCCTTGGCTAATTAAAGGGATCCCATAAGGGAGCATCCCATAATGCTCCTCATCTGGCACCATATAGCCTTATAAATCAAATAAATAAACAAAATTTAACGGAAATACGGGGATTAATATTACTAACCCACAAATGGATCATACAATTAAAATGACAGCAATAGGCGTGAATAATGGGAATAACAATAACAATCTAACACAAAATATAGTAGCCATCACGGCGCTATCACACCGTGAAAACGCAACTACAAGATACCGCTCTTACAGGTGCGCGGCATCCAAGGAAACCAATGGGGATATCATCATACAGGCCATAGACCATAACCCAGGACTATTGGTTGAGAAAATAAACATTGGCAACCTACAGCACATAATGGAAAATGATACAACGCATAAACCTTGAGACATTCTTCTCCAGATGAAACAAGCTATTAGGAAGCTTGGGTATATTAAAAACATTCTGCATACAAATAAACACAGCATGCCCGTACGAGCAACAGCTGGTTAAGATACGTCAGCAAATCAAAGAGACAACAGGGACGCTGACAAAGTAAAAGAGCTACTACGAGGTTACGAAACGACACAGAAACCAAGAATCAAAAGAGCCTGGTTCTCAGCGATAGGAAAAATAAACCGCACCATATTCGGGACCCTAGATGAGGAAGTCGGAGAAGAAATCCAGCAACTAATCAGCATAACGGCCAACGATACCAGACAACTAGCTAAATTACTAGCAAACCAGACTAAACTCATACATACAGAATTGGGCATTTTGCACGAAAAAGCTGACGAACTAAACAATGCCATGGACGAGCTGATAGCTAATCAAGCAAACCTATAGAGACAAGAGGAATTCGCGGAAGCCTTAAACTTACTGGAAGACAACGTAATACAATACGAACTTGATACGGAGATCCTTACAGACGCTGTACTCTTTGTGACCCAAGAAATCGTATACCCACGCTTTGTCACACCAGAACAAATAGGAAAAGCAGACATGCCTATTACGGAATTAATTAAAATATCCGACGTCTCAATACTGTTCCAAGACATGTATTTAGTGTACTATATAGGGATGCCACTGCTGGACTACGGCGATTACGATCTATACAAGGCGTCTGCATTGACGATCAAACAAAAATCACTGAACGCATCAGACACATTGGCTTACATTTGGCCAGAAACAGAATATTTTGCTCTAGACCAGGGATCAAGCGCATATATCCCTATTTTCTTAGATGCGCGGAATAAATGCAAAAAACTTAGTAAATTTTACATATGTAGAAACACGGAGCCAGTTCACGAAATCAATGATGGCGCGAGCTGCAAAATTCAGATATGTACCGGTAAAACTTCCATAAACTTATCGGAATGTAAAGTAAAAGTCATGAAATCAAGGGACACATTCTGGATACGTACAAGCACTCCGAACACTTGGGTATTCTCTACAAATAAAAAAGAGAGACTATTTTCTAGCTGCAAACGACTGACAGACAACACGATAGACATTGATGGCGTAGGCATCTGCGCCTGCCGCATGGCTGCACCGCACACACGAACACAGTACGACTCGTAGCATCGCGCGAAGTATTCGTTAACTACTCGACCGTACTAGCCTCGTTTATATACAGTACGGGCAACACGTCGTTAGCCTTTATTAAAGACACGCTAGAGAAAGAAGGAACGGCAAAATCCTTAAACCTTAGAAGGGATATGTTCTCGTATTTGTTAAAAACGGGACGGGATTTTCGCGATATTATCGATAAGGCAAAAAGGCTACGCAAATATAAAGACATTTACGGTAGATTCTCGTCCCTTTAGTCAACGGTGACTTACTCCGGGACTGGCATACTCACGTTCGTCATAATAGTAGTAATTATATGGAAAGTTCTCACTAAAAGGGGGGCCCCGCTACTAAACTGCGATAGATTGATTTCAGGATACAACACCCATGCGCAGCTCGGCACAGAGCACCCACAGATGTATGAGGCCAGACAACCGGAGATGGCAAACCAGGATCTTCCATACTACCTGCCGATTCAATCAGCAGGCCTCAGCCTCCCAAACCTACAGCAGCCGGCCGCAGCCAATGGGATGCTTTTTCATCCAGCCCTGATGTCAAGAGACTCAAGGTTGAATCTACAAATGATTGGTGCCAAAAACAACAAAGATAATCATTTAAGACGCAAAATAAGATTAAGCGAGAGTATATTTTAAGAAACTTAAATGAAAGACAGATTTGCTAGGTAGTTTTAATGTATAATAGGATTACGCAAACACAGTCGTCAGCTCACTACACTACACACAATAATGTAACAATTACACGCCAGAAAAACAGAGAAAAATTCTTAACCGCTTGACAAATCTAAGCAAAAATTGTTAACTGCTCGACCAACCTTAGCAAATTTATGTGACCGGAGAAAATCGCGTATTACTTTAGGAATTTTTTTAACAAGGGAAATAGGGAAATAGCATGTAAATCTTAGCCTAACCTAGCATATTTTGTATGAAACTAGACTCACTTACCTTTATCTTGATTCGGAACTAGATTATACTATAAAGACTCAGAATAAAAGGGAAATTTATATGAGAAAATCTCAAATTTTTTTACGTGGAATTTTATTTGCATAGTCTTAGTTTGCGGGCGAGGGCGCCCCATAGTGACCCCAAAAACGTGTCACGTGTGAATACTCACACGTATATAGCGTTGCTAGTTATAATGCAATCGATGCATAAGTCGCCAAATACGCGCATAGCAACAGCTCGGACTCACCCCGAAGCCCGTTTCGCGCAGGTAGGAATCACACCACCCGGGGAGTTTATAAAAGGGGGTGCATGCAGGCGCTCGCTCTCAATTTCGCCACTCACGATCCAACACTAGACAGGTAGTTTTGACTCGGAGACGACAGATAGGATCGTATAGTTAGATCGCACATTCTCCGAGATCACTTTAACACGCGTTCTCTCTTTCATACAATCAGTCCATTGTGAATTGCGATTAATAAACAGACACATTTACCGATAATCTTTCGTGTTCACTCATTACCCCGATATTTTCGCAGCAACCATGAGCATAACACCTCACGGAGTACAAAACCATCGACCCTCACACGTAACAACGTGATTTTGTTATGTATTAAAATTTTATAGTTTTCTACGTCAATTGGTCATATTCAATGTGATATTTGTTTAAAAAAGAGGTAAAAAAAATGTATGCTGCAAATCACTTAAACCAATGAATTAGGGCAGAAATACCTAATAAAAATGAAAATGAAAAATAGATTATTTGCTTTTGTACGACAATTTATGGTAAATTTATGATACTATAGATTAACTTATTTTAAAACGAATTGGAAATTATTCGAATTCTGGAAGTCAATTAATTGATAACCATATACTTGAATTCAACAGCATTTTAAAATATGACTTGATTTTTGATATGCAATCTACAGTTAATTTTCAGAGGTTGTCTAATATTCAACCTATTGATAGACATAAAGAATATATTTAAATACTTGTTTCTGGTTTAATTACAAACGGACACTGGATTTGTTTGTGGTACAAAGGCAATGTAATACGAATTTTTGATAGTATTAACAAAAAATGTCTTAATGATGATCATAACATTTTTATTGATAGGCTATTTCCAAATAGAGATAATTTACGCATATCTTTTGAACAAGTACAGTATTAGACTAATTATGATCACGGTGTTTTTGCTATATCATTTGCAGTTGCAATTGTATTTAATATTCGCCCATGCAATGCTCAATTTAATATTAGTAAAATGCGAGAACATCTGATTAGTATCAAGGGGCGCGATAGCGCCGCTTTGGCAAGAAAAAGTACGATTTGTCGACGGCGTGACCCTATATACTTTGAAATTAGGTGTTCTTAACCTTAAAAAAAATCTCGAGTGCATTTAAATCATTATTATTGCACGTATGCGCAATCTGTTGGTATCTACTTAAATATATTATCCTAATTTTTAAAGTATAAAAGGTTCATTCAAAAATATTAGGTTATTAACTTAACATTGCAAGTTGAAAATTTGCTCGGTATATTTCATTTTGTTCAGAGTTTCCACCCTCTCCCGATATTTTTCATCTCCTCCGGTCACGTGACTTCCGGTGAGTATATTTGGTATTATACACCAGTGGTTACAGTAATTAATCTACTTTACCGACATTCGTCTGTTACTCGGCGACACGCGATTATAATATGCATGTAATGCTATACGTATATATGCATATATTGCTATACTATTATATGCGCGATGCGATCAATGTCTGAATCAATAGTAGCTTGTTGTCTATCGAACAGATCAAGATTTAATGAAGTGCAATAGCAAGAAGAATATGCTTTGTAAAATATGTGAAATCTCGCAAAAAAAAAACTTTTTTCAAAAGTGAAAATCTTGTCAAGAAAAAAGCTAATAAACGTAGTGAAATCTCTAAATATAAAAATGTCAAGTAAATGATACATTAACTTTATCATTTTTTCCAATCTCAAATGATTATAAGAATAAATTTTATTTTCAAACAATTGCTGAATTTTTAATTATAAAAAATGTTACTCACGTAATAAAATTTGCTGAATTCAAATTATGTTTTGATAAAATTAATATTAAGGGACTTGAGGTATTATATTATTATCGAAATTTAATTGTCACATTAACGTTGAAGTGTGTTCAACTGTATACTGCGTTAAACATTTATTCAAATGTATATTTTTTAAAATGAGGTTTGTTTATGTGATTTTCAGTATTAGAAACTATTAGAATTGTACATAATTTTAAAAATTTTGACATTTTAACACTAAAATATGTGAGTGTGTGTGTGTAGAAGGCTTCAACATTATTTACAGTTTATGAATAATACTTTTCAAAATTTGTATTAATTAATTATTGATTAATTTTTGATTCACCTCTTAGGAGTACTTTAGCAAACATACATCATTCTGGTCACTTCCTGGTCATTTTGTATTTCTTCTGATGACTTTCGGTTCACTTCCAGTCAACTTCCGGTTTACCCCAACTTCTAAGGAGGGTAGTTTTGGGGATGATGTGAACTTATAGTTGGAGACTACCAGACACATTTTAATATAATTAGTATAAAAGTATGAAATAAGTTATTATTTCAAAGTTGTATAGCATGTTTAGAATAAATTATATTCTTCTGCGTATTATTTTTGCCTTCGGCAAAACTTTCAATTTTTTTGTATTTTCCCTTTCTTGCGCTTATCCACATGTAGTTTTCTTTTATTTATTTTTGTTCTCTGCTTGTCTACAATTTTTATTTTTTCTTAATTAGTTAGAATTTGAGGAGTTTGGTTTTCTTGTTTTCTTTTCTGAGCTCTTGTAATTACGCATATATTCGTATTTTCAATGGCGTTTCTTAATAAGGCGTCTGCATTTGTATTGTTTTCCCGCCTTGTGGATGCTGAATACTGAGATTAAAAATATGTTCCAATGGCTTCATAATATGATTCGTAATTACTTGTAAAGGGTTTGCATTGATATTATCAACTCCTCCAAGTAGTAGGGGCAACACTGTTACTGCGCCATGCGACTCCTGCGCCACCGAATACCGGCCGATGGTAACAGGAATCTGCAAAACTGTTTTACCCTCTGTTTTACCCCCTCTGTTTTACCCTCGCGTGGGCCTCTCTGTTTTACCCTCTGATTTACCCTCGAAGTCCGCTTGGACCCCCTCTGTTTTATCCTCGCAGTCCACGTGGACGCTGGCGCTCGCAGCCCGCCGATGGGCCTCACGCATGATAGTGATTGTGGAGGAATAAAGGTGAGGATTGATAAATAAAAACAAGAGTAATATACGTTTTATTTTTTAGTTTATTTATAAAAAATTGTTTAGTACAATAGAGATAGTTATTTGTAAATCTCAGTACCTCTTGTAGCCTTGATGTTCTGGCATGGACTTTGTGTTAGTGGAATATTTCTCAAAAATATTTTTCCACTGCTCGCTTTTATTAGTAGGAGTAGAGCAAGGTTCTCCGCGATACGTATTACATTGTTTATCATCTTGCACTCTTTTAGCGCTTTTGTCCTCCTTGAGAGGAGTGTACGAAATGCTATTTCGATTCATTTTTTAGATCTATCTCCACTGATGGTTTATAACAATACTGACTAATTAATTGTTCATGCAAGCTTTATATAGTTTTATACGAGTTTCTTAACATCACCACTTATAGGATTATACTTAACAATGCGATCGTGTAAAATTAGACAATACGCAGTTGTATTTGCAGGCATATTATTCTTACAATCAAATTCAAGGCGTACATCGACAGCTGCTTGTTTAAGAGACTCGTTTTGTTTTGAACAATCTATGACTATGAGTGGTGCATGTTGGATAAATTCTTCTTTACTCAAAAGAGGATCTATTACAATTCTATCAGAATAATATACATTTTGGAAATTTGCATACATATCATAGAGTATTGCAAACTGATTGTTTGTAATATCAAGATTGAGATTACCGTATGGGTAACTCTGAGAGTTGAGGAAAAGTTTTACATTACTAATATTGCAGTGATCAAAATAACTAGCATTTTGTCTTCGCACTCCTTTCCTCGCTGTTTGAAAGCCTAGAATGATAAAACGTGGCTTTTCCAGTTGATTCGATGTTTTGACTGTCCATACATGTTGTGTGGTTGTTGGAAGTACTGGATACTCATACAATTCCCATGAACGAAAACTCATAGCAATCGGTATATCTTTTTGAATGTAATTAAATAGTTGTATTTTTCGTCGGTCTGACAGTACGAGGTAGGGCATAAGCCACTCTATACGAGTGATTTCGATTTTAAAGTCTTCGTATGTAGGTCTTGCATCAACCATTGTAGCCTCTTGTAAAACAGCGTTCAAATCATTTCTCGATCTTGTGAGAATGAGTTCATGCTTAACGTTTACAACGATTTTTCGATAATCCTCGGCGAAACCAAAGATCATTGATAGGGGGAACTATCACATCAAAGTTTCCATTATTATCAGCTATATTTCCCACGTCAGTAATAGGTGTCCAACCAGAATTTTCAAGATACTTTAGTTGACTAGGTGAGAAAGAAGTGTAGCCTTTCATCAAGGTTGTTGCAGCAACGTTTTTACATCGATCAATCTCTATGGCATTCATCTCATATCGAATTTCTTCAAAGAGATGACTGATAGCATTGTTCACAAAAAGAGTATGTTGTACAGCAGTACCATCTTGTTTAGTAATCTTGCCACAAATGTGTAGAGAACTTTTAGATAGTAAAACACACAAATCTTGATGCTGAATAGCTATTCGAATTTCATCACTATTGTTGAATGTATGTGAGGTGTAGGGTTGATGTGCATGAATCTCATAATGTGAGACAGATTCGTCAAAGACGACTGGAGATTGTACGTTAAGAATTGCCTCCATCTTGACAGCAGCAGCAGATAAACGTACAAGTTATTTTTTCAGTATTTTTCTCACTTGTTCTATTTTTCCTCCACCACCACGCTTTACTGTGAGACCGAGACTTTCTAGAAATTGACTGTTCTGACGTGTTAATCGTTTGATCACTCGTTGTGGACTGACTGTCTGATGACATACTGAACTGTTAATATAGCGTCTGTCAGCATTAAATACAATACCCATTTCAGGTGCTTTTCAGATGCAAACGAATTGTAATAATTTCACCTCGAAGATTAATCAATTCACCATCTTGATCTACTAGACGTAGTTGTAAATGATCGATCACTTTCACAGATATCGGTAAGTATATTATCTGTCTAGGAACTTCAATGATTTTGTAGCCAGGTGGGACTGCTGGGAAAAATTCATGTATTGTATGAACTTTTTGTTGATTTATGTATGCTCCCGTCGTAATATTACACTCGACTCGTAGAGCGTTCACTTTGAGAATAGCTACTGGTAAATCAGAGTCATGACTTATATAGGGTTTCAAGACTCTTGGAGTAAATCCAAGTAGACGAGCAATCGAGTCACTTGGACGAAAATCGATTTCATGACTACATTCAATAATACTACGCAATGTATTATTATTTGGCTTGATACTAACTTTTATGCCTCGCGTATCGAGGATGCCTTGCAGAGTTCGTTCAATATCCTCAATCTCATAACTGCCTGTAGGAAGTTCAATTATTTCTTGTCCAACGTAAAACTTATTGAATTTTACATCGACGTTTGGTATGGAATTGAAAGTTAGCAGCTTAACAAGTCCAACACTATACTGTTTATCTGGATCCAGCTCTATGGGTGGAAAATAGTGCGTCTCGAGGTTTGACGAGGTGCCAGAAAGGCTAAGAGTCATCGACTCAACAACCATCTTGAGTAGACTAATTCAAATGACTCGTGTAGATTTCTTTTTATATAGACAGAACTGCTCCTTTCGATTGAGCTGATTGCAGAGAAATTTGAGGCAGAGATGGCCACAGATGAAAGTTGAGAATTCCTGATACCTCTGATAATTGTACTTGACTTGAGATACTTTCCAGTAGTTCATAAGATCTCGAGGTGGTTGTAAATCACCGAAACTATCAAAGTAAATAACTTCGTTACCATTTTTTCGATAAGCTACCCAATGCGTGCCAGATCCGCTCGCATCATCCAGATTTATGATTGCTGATTCTTTAGCTCGACAACCATTTGTAGGTAGGGCATTTCGCATAAAAACTCCACGAAAATTTGTTATTTTCATTAATTTTGCATACTTGAGTAGATCATAGTCGGTGAGTGCACGTTTTGGCAATCTTATTTCATCGAAGTTTTTTTTTTCCCACATTGCTTCTTTTTTGTGTTTTTTTTGAGAAAGATACCGAAGCCTTTGTGATGAGGTTTTAAAAACAGTCCCTTACCGAGTGTCAGCATTTCCATTTTTTCATTGTGTCTTTTTTGCTCTTCCATTTGCTTCTTAGCAGTGTTTGCCTTATTTATTGCTTTGGTGATTCCTGCAGCTCCTCCTGCAAGTGAGCCGACTGCACTAAGACCAGCAAAAAGTGGAATAAGTGCTGGAAGAAAGCCGCCTACTTTGCTGGGAACAGGCAATATGCGTGGAACAATAACTTTACTTTTTCCACCGATTTTTTTCACATGCTCACGAGCAGTCTTTAGCGCTGGCTTAATCATAGAGCGAGAGTCATTGCCGGGAATGATAGATTTTTCTGTTGACTTGATCAATCTTTTTAGCGTAATCTTTTTCTTAGGTTTGACAGATCTACCTCTTCCTCCTCCAACACCCATACCGAGCTTCGATTTTAGCTTCATAGTATTTGCTATGGCAAAAGCTGTCGCCCTTTCTTTCAAACCGGCGTCTCTAGATTTTACTCTTTTCCACGCCTTTTCTGCTAAAACCTTATCAGCTGCGTTTCTCTCTTGAATGTTGTCAAGATTCTTCGAGTAGGCAATGTCGTGTTCCTTGCAAGCAGCGTCCAGAGGATTGATTCCTGGATCTCCACGAGCTAGGCGTTTAGCAAGTTTAGTACCTGGACCACAGTACTGATAACCAGGCACATGAAGTTCAATGGGTACTTGTTGATCAATGTATTCACTAAGCCCGAACCTCTTTTTTTCTGCATGATGCTAGCTCTTAGCGAGCTCATACTAGACTAACTGAGAAAAAGTATAAATGCTCACATTTATAGTAGCTCGAGTCAGTCGTCATATGAAATAGAAGCATGATGGATCTTAAAAAGCAGTCAGCAAAATTGCCAGTGATTAATTTTGATCTTTTGACGCAACAGAAAAAACAGCAAAATCGTCATGGAAAATTATTACCCAGCAGTATAAGAGCAGTATTTTGCGGTCCATCCAATTGCGGCAAAACGAACGCTCTCTTATCTCTAATCATTCATCCTAATGGTCTGACATTTGAAAATATTTACGTATACTCGAAATCTCTAAATCAACCAAAATATAAATTTTTGGAGCAACTTGTCGAGCCTTTAGAGGGAATCAAGTATTTACCCTTCGGTGAACATGATCTTGTCATATCACCTGATGAAGCTCAACCAAATTCAATTTTTGTCTTTGATGATATTGCTTGTGAAAAGCAGGATAATGTCAAAGCTTTTTACTGCATGGGTAGACACAAAAGTGTAGATTGTTTTTATTTGTGTCAGTCGTATGCACAAGTACCGAAACATTTAGTGCGAGATAATGTCAATTTGTTGGTAATTTTTCGTCAAGATGATATGAATTTGAAACATGTGTACAGCGATCACGTTAATACAGATATGACATATCAACGTTTCAAAGATATTTGTTTTGATCAGTTTGTAATAAATATATAGAATACAGGAGAAATTTATCATTCAGTAGTGAGACTCTAAACTATCAAGATGTCTGATTTTAATCAACAAACTGCAGTCCTACGTGAAGTTGAGAAAGCTCGAAACGCTGTGAAAAGAAAGTATGATTTATTAAAATTACACAAATTAAAAGTAGAGAAGAATTTAAATGATTCGTTCAAGCCAATCGTGAAACCTCTAGAAAAGCTCATCAATGTAAGTGAAAGAAATTCATCTCCAGCAGCAGCAGCAGCATCAGTTAAAAAAGAAAAAAGGAAGAAGAGAAAATTGGAGTGGATTAACAAAAAAGACGAAGACGATGACAATGGTGGTGATGATGATGACGATGTTGGCGACAGTGATAATGGTGACGATAATATCGGTGAATCAGCTTTTGAATCAGCTGTAGACTATTCAGATATTTCAGATCATGAAGAAACCATCACTAAAGCTGATGATTTGGATGATGAAAAAACTGATGATAGTGTTGATAAAAACGTACAATTGTTGCGTAATGGACAAGTACAGACCTTGGATACAGTATATGGGGTGCGAAAAATGCGGAATGGTTCTCTCATGATTGGGAATAGCTCTATAAGTTTTGGAAATAAAATAGTCATAGGTGATAAAGAGTATGAAAAAACTTCAGGTCTAGTTGAGTTATTGTTTAAGAAACATCCCGATAATACTTTAATCACTGATAATGACAAGAAAAATTATGCTAAAATTTTAAAAGATACAAATGCACACCGAAAATACTATAATGCAGAGGAAGATATTCGTGAAAATATGAGTAAGAAATATACTGATTTTGTAAGTAAAATTCTCAAGATTGGTAAAAGCGGACGGGGACTTACGTCATATAAGATTGCTCGTGCAAACACTCATACTGATTACATTTATTGGGATGATCCAAACGAGCTTGTCGATCGTTTAAGATTACTTTTAGCTGAAACATCCGCTGGCAATAACAATCATATTAATGAAATACAATCAATCATTGAGGAGCTTCGTGAAGCTGGAATAATTGTGTAATAATAATTCAGTATGAAAATGAGCATCGATGTGTTTGGACGTCGATTGGTCCACGCAGAAGCAGCTCGTGGACCGCCAGGACTAGGATTCAAGCTGACTAGTAATGGAGATTTTGATTTAGAGAATCGAAAACTGTGTAATGTAGCTAATGCTATAGAGCAATATGATGCTGTAAATCTAGAGTCTGTGAAAAAGTTGATAAAACAAAGAGCTGACAAAATTGTCGAAGATTCCCAGACTACTAAGAGTGTGTTAAATAATAAAGTTACGAAAATTGAGTCTGAATTGGCTATTATTAATAATACGCTATCAGATTTGCAAGATAAATTACGATTTTTGGATTCTAAAGTAAATAAACTTATAAATCAGCATGAAAGCAGGAGTAGTGGAGGAACTTCATAAACCTGCCAGGCGTAATTATCCACGTCGTTCTTTTCTCGTTAAAGATATTGACGAAACTTGGCAAGCAGATCTTGTTGAAATGATTCCATATGCTAAGCAAAACAAAGGTTTCAAGTACCTGCTCACTGTCATTGACGTATTTTCAAAGTATGCTTGGACTGTTCCGGTAAAACAAAAAACTGGAAAATGTGTAGCTCAAGCTATGAAATCAATACTAGTGCAAAAAAGAGTACCTAAGAATTTGCAAACAGATCGTGGAAAAGAATTTTACAATAAAGATTTTGATAAACTAATGAAAAGTTATAAAATTCATCTTTATTCTACTTATAGTAATCTTAAAGCATCAATTTGTGAGCGTTTCAATCGCACTCTGAAAGGCAAGATGTGGAAGTTATTTAGCCTACGTGGTACCTACAAATGGTTAGACATTTTACAAAATTTAACTTTACAGTATAATAATAGTCGACATCGAACAATAGGAATGAAACCTGCAGAAGTGAATCGAGACAAAGTTAATCATATACTTGATCGAATTAGAAAGCCAAACATTAATCTGTTTAAAGGAGCTAAATTTAAAGTTGGAGATAAAGTACGCGTAAGCAGAAACAAGGAGGTTTTCGATAAAGGCTATACGCCCAATTGGTCAACTGAAGTCTTTACAATAACGCGAGTTTCACCTACAAAGCCCTACACTTATCATCTCAAGGATTATCAAGACAAGCCAATAGCCGGAGGATTCTACAAGGAAGAACTTCTCAAGACGAAATATCCAGATGTCTATTTGATTGAGAAAGTTTTGAAAAAAAGTGGTAATAGAGTTTATGTAAAATGGTTAGGTTTTGACAATACTCACAACAGTTGGATTAATAAGAATGATATGTAGAAAAAACACACAAATAAATTATAATTATTTAAAAATATATTGTTCGTTTATTTTTTACATTTCCTTTAATTTTTTTACAAGCACTGGCATTATAATTTCATTTGTTTGTACAATTCTTCTCCTAAATCGTTCTCGATCACGTGCTGCCTCCTCCCACTTCCCACATCGAGCTTCATGATGCGCAAATTTCCACGTGTACATCAAGTGAATGGTTGGCTCTTCCTCAAATCGTACACACTTCTTTTTACTAGAATCAAACATTTCTAAATTGAATTTCATGTGTAAAATACATGTAGTAATAATTTGAACTTACCCATTTTGCAGTATGTTGTAATGACCCCAGGCAAGCGTGTCAGTACTGTTCTCTTGAAGGAATCTTTTATCGTCATAAGGACTGAGAGCGATCTTTCTCTGTTTAATGGTCTCGACGTTATGAAGTTTTGATCTTATAGCATACTGCTCTCGACTCTGAATGCAGGAATTTTTTAAACAGTCCAAGTAGTCGTTAAATTCAATGGTTTTCTTTACAACTGAAGCCTTAATACCCTTAATTTTTTTCATACTATCTTGATTATTAACACGCGTACTATACATTTTGCTTCTTAATCCAACAAATTCAGTGAGAATCTCACCATTACACTCATCCTTCATGAGTCCGACAATTTTCTTATTAACGCGCGGCATGTTAAATATATTATCTGCAGGATAATCTGATGTATCGAACATGTGGATATTTCTTTTCATATCTTCATAAAAATCATTGCATTGAATAGCATATATTAGACTATCAGTATCTGTATAAAGTAATTTCAAGTTATTTTTGTATACTTTTTGCATATAATTATAATGAAAATCATACATGTGCGTCTTGGAGAGATCTAGAACTGTAAGACCAACATAAATTGGTTTATCTATACATATATCAGTCTTATTCATTTGTATAGCAACTAAATTTTCATTAAATATTGCACTGCTATGAAAATTTGGTTTTGAAATTTGAGCTTCAACACCATATCTTCCATCATATTTAATCATGAGCTTGACTAAAACACGTTTTCTAACATTTTCCATCGTTTTACCAAACACTGCATTGTTCATTAACTTGAAAAAATTCTTTTCAAATTCATTTTTTGCTAATGCTCGCAGACTGCTATTTAAATCTATGTATGACTTGAGCCATGGCGATTGTTTGAATTTTAGAACTCTATGAATTTTGCGAAGTTGCAACCCATTCGAGAGAGCCTGTTTTAGAGCTACATAGTGAATAACGTAATTTCTTTTAGGATGTAGGGTAGCTAAAAGTTTTTCTTGCTTAGAACCTGGAGGTTTTGCATGTTCAGGACAGAATGGTAAATCATTATGAGCGTTATGTAGTTCGCTAGGATAATCCAAATCAACCTCTAAAATATAACCATGAGAAGCATCTGTTGCAATGGAAAACAAATCAAAATTTTCATAATTTTCAAGCCATTCAAATTCATCATAGGAGAGATATTGTGAAAGGCTATGTCCATATAAATTATTTGCGTCTAAATAAATCAAATACTGATTTTTCTCATCCTTATTATAATTTTCACACATGTATTTATGGTTGGCTGCTGCATAACGATTTGAGCATTGACTTAAACCACCTCTGATCCCTCGCTCCACAAACAGTACCATGTCAATATCTGTTAAGAGTTTCAATTGTACACCAGTATGTTTTAGCATTACATCCCAAGAAAAGCCTGGAGTAGTGTAGTAGTGTGCAGGATCGAGGCTGTAAACTTTTATACTCTGGTCTCGAAAATTTTCAAAAACATCTGCTAACAACAAGAAATCAGTTTTCATATAGAGATCAGAATAATCACCAAGTGTTTGCAAATTAAATGTATTCCACACATTTTGTGCATGTTTATAATCATGATCAGATATATGTGAATCATTAAGTACACTGAAAAAGTTTTCTTTTTCTGGCAATTCACACTCCTCTAACTTATCCCATGAACTTATATATTCATAGGGTAAAACACCTTTTCTCGTTAAGAGCTCAACTTGTTCTCTGCTGAGATCATTAAACTCTTTATTAACAATTTTGTAATCCTGTAGATATGATGCTAATTTTTCTAGTGATGAAGGCATAAATCGAAACGAATCTAAAAATCTAAATTTGATTTTACTATTTTCCACATGTTTAGTGAATGATATATATTTTTCCTTTGTCAGAGGAAGAAGATCAATCTGTCCTGGAAAATGATTTGATACATCAGATATAATAAAGTGTGCATCATATCCACTTAAATTATGAAACACCACTGGTACTATTTTTGAATCTTGATAATTTAGATTATAGCTATTATGTGCTGGTCCTCGGTATTTTCCAGTAAGATGACAGTGATCACGTACTTTGTCATCATCATTCAATTTTTTTTTTTGCAAATATGACACGTTTTTGAACTATAATAATCTGTTATTTCAACTTCTGATAAAACTGAGATGGGTACAGGATTTTTATATAAAGTACTTATTTGTTCTTCATTGACTTTTAACTGTTCAGCAGACCATCTCGATACATCAGGACCTCTATAAAATTTATATTTTGATAATGAGTCATTGTAGCTACATCCAAGACTATAAATTTCATGGTTTTGTACTGGTCTAGTATTAGTTTTTACATCTTGTCTTATTGGTTTAAGCAAACACTCACAGTCTGCATATATTATAAAAGGTAACTTTTCGCTATAACGATGATTTTTAAACATTATTGCATTATTATTTTCACTAGGAAGTCGAATTCTACAATTATTAATTTTTTTACAATGTTCTTCATGACTCATTAAATTATCTTCTTTGAAAAAATAATTCAAACATCTATCACATACAAAAAGTTTTTTTCCATTTTTGTTTAAATCATTGCTAACTAAACGTGAAAGATGTTTTACATATATATAATGTGATTCTGGTACAGGCTCATCATGTTCTCTCGTTAGTAAAAGAAGATTTATGTGGTGCTTCTTTTTGCATGATGTTAAATAGAGTGGTACAATGTTTTTGTTTTCTAAGCCGAAAACATTTATTGAAATTGTAGTATTCTGCTTTTCAAAAATCGGTATCTTTTTCAATGATACCGGTAACTCAATACCTTTTAAATTTATTGTATGTTCATATTTAATGTAATGACTCAATCTATTTGGATGATTTTTACGATTTACAGGATACAAGGCTGATAAAATTGCCCATATAAAGCATTTGTTGTCAAAATTTTTAACATTGACGCATGCTCTTCTTTTTTCTATAAATTTTGGTAAAGGTATATAAGAGCTACCAGTACGCATTGGATTAAATTTGTTTATGTTTATCTGTATGTTTTCAATCGAATGTAGAGTCCAACCAGAGTCGCGTTCCTGAAATTCCTCAAGATCTGTAAGTAGAGATTGTGCGACATTAGACTTAAACCATTCGATTAACGATGTAGCAGATAAAATTTCATGATTTTGTGTATTAAAATGTTTAGTCTCGATACATTCTTCTTCTTCTTCTTCTACGCCTTGTTTAACACATATTTTTACAAATTTACATGATAAAACAGTATTTACTTTGAAAGCTTTATCATTTGTAAGCAATATATTTTTCATTTTTCGAGAAAATAATATTGCGGCATCTTGTAAAAATTTAGTAACATCTATATGTGCTAAATTAGCTATAACAGCAGTCCTCATACGATTATTAAAAGCGTTATCCATATCTATCCAACGCACACGATCAACGATTTTTTTTTTATTTTGTACTTGTAATCCACCACCACTTTTTCTGCTAACCATAACCTCAAATTTAGCTTTTAAACATTCTATTTTTGCTGTAGTACATAAAATACTTTGTTTTTCTTGAACCGTAAGCCTCTTATTCTTCAATACTTCACGAAACATCTTAAGTGATGAAATAAATTGATTATTCCATCGTGCTAATGTTGTTGAATTAGTAAAAGTAGAATGTAACAATTTTTCAGCTTCTTCTAAGAGCTTGGCTAGTTGTACACATTCAGCTACGATATTTTCCATTTTGATTCTAACAAATAATATATGAAATAAATTAGTTCATACACAGTTAGTCTATACATAAATTATTCAAATAATATAAAATAATAAAAAATTATTCAAATAATTAGTCTTTAAAAAATGTAATGCTGCAATAAAATGCGTAATGCATACTCAAAATTGTTGTGGAGAGAGAAAGAGGGAGGGAGAGAAATGCAACTTTGTATGGAAATGTGTAGACCCACCAGTAATTAAAAACTATGAATTTGGAAAACTCCCGCCAGTGCCGATCGCCGGTTAATTGAGGATATCCAGAGCTGACGCGCATGCGCTGTACACCCTCGTTCAGCGCATGTGCATCGGCCTCAGTTAACCAACGGTCGACACTGGCGGAAATTTTCGGGATTCAAAATTTCAATTAAGGTGTGTGTGTGTGTGTGTGTGTGATAATTTTCTAAAATAAATATACAAATATACATTTATAATTTTTCTTTTAATATAATAATTTAAAAAAAAAACCAGTACATTATTAATAATCATATATTAATTATTTATATTTTCTTTATTTATGAGAGACAGAGCATTCGACGTAATCTTACTTATTTCTAGTATAATATTTTCCGGTTCTATTTTCTCATTTTTACATTTTTTATTAGTATTTTTCGCGGTCAATGGAGTAGGCACCTTTTGCAGCCTTCTTTGTTGTTGTTGTTGCCGTCGTTGCTGTTGCTGCCAGTGTTGATGTCGTTGCTGTTGCTGTCGGTGTTGCTGTTATTTTTGCTACTGTTGTCTGCAAAAACATTTCCAATAGTCGATTCTGTTTTTTCATTTCTGTTAGTATCTCTTGATTTTGCTGCTGTATCGTAGATAAAGGTTTTGATATGGCATCCGTTATTTTGATGACATCGGCACTTTTCATCACATGGAAGAATGTTATGACATGTTTGTCATTGTCAGCTGTTCCAGAATTTTTCGTCATATCAATGACAATAGGTTCCTGCTGCTTTTTTTGTTGCCTTTTCCGAGGCTGCTTCTGCTTTGGTTGCTGTACATTTTGGAGCTGCTGTTGCTGCTCTAGCTGATGTTCAGGCAGCAGCAGCTGTTCATTCTGCTGCTGGAGCTGAGGCTGCAGTAGTAGCTGCCGCAACAACTCTTGATGAGGCTGCTGTTGCTGCAGCAGTTCTGCAGGCTGCTGGAGATGAGGCTGTTGTCGCTGCTGCAGCATTTCCTCCTGCTGCTGAAGCTGTAGTAGTAGCCGCAACACCTCTTGATCAGTCTGTTGCTGCTGCGGCGTAAGTTCTTGTTGCTGCAGTAACTCTTGTTCGGGCTGTTGCTGCAGCTCTTTATACAAGAACTTATCCAGCTCTTCGCAATAATCGTCCATCTCTTCTTCAGACATTTCAAACATGTTATTCGTCATTTGATGGATATCGAATAGTCTGTCGAATTCTAGGCAATCTGCTGACGTGGGGGTTGCTGCAGTGCTAGGTGATTCCCGACTCTTCATGGTATCAGCATCCTCCAATATATAATCCAATCCTAACGTGTAGTTAAGATTATTCTGAAACAAAAAACTTTTTTATTAATTATTATGTATAAAATGTTTTTAAAATATAAAAATTGTCTAAATATAATTTTTACCTTGTCCACTGCGTTCGGATCATCTTCTTTTAACTTCCACATCAAGTCGAGGTTTTTCTATAAAAAAAATAAAACAATGAATAATATGTTAGAGAGAAAAAGAGAGAGAGAGCAGGAGAGAGAGAGAGAGAGAGAGAGAGAGAGAGAGAGAGAGCAGGAGAGAGAGAGAG
>JAZHPH010000192.1:38367-52075 GCA_037356405.1 Nasonia oneida | reverse complement strand
AGAGAGAGAGAGAGAGCAAGAGAGAGATTTTAGATTAGATTAATTGCTCTTTATTTTTGTACATTATGTTGTACATATAACAAATATAGTGTATTATGGTAAAGGAATAAATAAAATTTGTGTAAGGGTATATAGTGTAAAGGTGTGTGTGATGTTGAGAGATGAAATGAGATGAAAGAGAATGTATGTATGTTTGTGCGATGTTTATGTGTTTTCCAAATTAAAGAAATAATTTTTAGCTGCTTGTTTGAAGTGTGATATGGATAGTGTGTCGCGAAGTTGAGATGGAAGGCTGTTCCAGAGGTAGGAGGCGCTGATGAAAAATGAATTCTTCAGCGTCTCCGTCTTGAAGGACGGGATGTCCAGTGGAGTCACCTCGCCCCTGACAGGCCTGAGTGCGACGTGGAAGTCAAAATAGGCTAGTAGATAAGCTGGTATTGAGGTGTTGAAAATTTTTCTAAGAAAACAGGCCATGAAGTACTTCCTACGTCCGGCGGTGGTGAGCCATTGCAACTCACGCCTGTAAGGGGAGATGTGCTCGTCCCTCTTTACACCATAGATGTATCGGATTCCCGTATTGAGAAGCCTCTGCAGTTTTAAGTCAAGCTCTTGAGTCAGGTCGCAGTAAACAAGTGAGCAGTAGTCGATGAGGGGAAATAGGAGTGCTTGCACCAAATGTTGGCGCAATCTGAGGCTAGTGCTCTTCCGAAAGAAATATAGCCGATACATTAAAGAGTGAGCACGTTTACAAGTTTGTGTAACGTGCTCTTTCCACGTAAGTTTTGAGTCAAGCACCAGCCCCAGGTTGCGCACAGATGATTCAAAGTTGACCTGGGCCCCCCCTATATTTATATAGGTGTTAGCAGTAGAAGGTAGAGTATTGATATAGTAGGGTGAGCCCAGGACGATCGCCTTAGTCTTACTAACATTCAGCTTAAGTCTGTTTAGTGCTGCCCAGCCCATTATCCTCTCGGCGTTAGCACTCATCCTGTCAGAACAGGAATCGAGCTCCTCAAGGGGGCATTGACAGTAGATTTGCAGATCATCCGCGTAGACTAGATGGGATACATCTGAGTCAAGGCAGAAGCCAATGTCATTGATGTATAACGCGAACAACAAGGGGCCCAAGACTGACCCCTGTGGGACACCAGTGTTTAGTGGTAGGAATGTAGAGAGTTCGTTGTTGTCACCAATGACGGCCTGTTCTCTACCAGAAAGGTAAGATGCAAGCCAGCGGATAACCTGCTTGGAGAAGCCGAAGGAGGGTAGCTTTCCGAGTAGCCTGACGTGACACACTGTATCAAACGCCTTGCTAAAATCAAAAAGAAGCAGAAGGGTGACCTTCTTCCTGTCTATTCCAAGCCTGACATCATCAGTCAGCTTAATCAAGCCGGACTGCGTGCTGTGGCCAGTGCGAAAACCAGTTTGGAAATTATCAAGATAGAGTCTAGTTTCAAGGTATTCAGAGATTTGATTGTGCACCAGCCACTCCAGCGCCTTGGATAGAAAGCAAAGTAGGGAGATCGGTCGGTAGTCAGTTACAGCTGTAGGAGAGTTGATCTTGTTTAATGCTCTTACGAGCGATGATTTCCAGGCAGAGGGAAAGCATGCCTCACTCAAAGACAGGTTGAAAATTTGACAGATTAAAGGAGTGAGTATTGGTAGTGCTTTAGAGATTGCAACCTGTGGGATGCCATCGCTTCCCCTGGCCTGGGTATTGAAATGTGAAACTGCAGCTAACACGTCCGATTCTGTGATAGCCCTGAAGATGAAGTGTTCAGGGAGGTCCAGACTCTCGAGGGTTCGCAGATACTCCTCGACAGATGGAGCTTGAGGGTCATTGGAGATGGAACTGAAGTGTTCGTTGAGAGCATCTGGAGAGAACCGAGCAGGTGGAGAAGATTTAGGGGTGGTAATGCCAAGATTTTCAAGTTCTCTCCATATCTCTGCAACGTCGGTTAGAGTAGACAAGCGTGAATAATAGTAATTCAGCCTGGCTTCCTCGACCCGTTGATGAGCGTCATCCCTTGCGATTCTATAAAAGTATAGATCCCAAGGTAGACGACTTCTGCGAAAACGCCTGTAGAGCCTATTCCTTTCAGTTAAAAGGTCACGAAGAGCCGCGGTGAACCACGGGTGACGTTTACGTCCAGGTGTCACAGTCTTTAATGGGGCGAGATGATTTATGGCTTTTGTGATGTTTTCGTTGAGGATTGTGATGCATTCGTCAAGTGATGGTGTGGTGAAGGATGACCAATCGCATGCGCTAAGGAAGTCCCTTAGCTTCTCAGCACAGATTCCTTTGTAGTTTCTGTAAGTGTAGGTATTAGGTACGTGGCGTGGAATCTGTACGTCGAGTGTGGCTGTAATAAGGTCATGTCCATTAATGAAAGGTGTGTCAGTCTTCCAGTATGAGAGCAGGCGATCCTGCTCATCGATTAAGCAAAGGTCAAGCCAGGTGTCAGAGTCTTGTCTATGATGAGTTGCACCATATGGCACAGAAATAAGGGAGTTCTCGTCGATGAAAGCCTTGATGAAGTTGGCGTCTTCAGACGAGGAAAGTTGGTCAGCATTGAAATCACCCATGATGACCTTCGTGGAGTAGTTGTGCATGTGTGTTGTTAGTTGCTCAATAAAGTTAGATCCCTGGATAAAGGGAGAATGAGGAGGGCGATACACAACCCCCACGAAGATGGGCGATATTCCCTTAGCTGTGATTTCACAGAAAAGATACTCCGGCTTACCTGGTTTGCCCGACCATTGACCATCAGATGACGAGATGATACAAGCTGTCAGTGAGTGATGGATGTAGAGAGCCACACCTCCACCGTTCCTGTTTCTGTCCCGTCTGTAAAGAGTGTAATCGTCCAGTGAAGGGATGGACGATATCTTGTCGCTTAGCCAGGTCTCAGTCACAGCCATTACGTGGAAGGGGGAACGAGTGGACAAGAAGAACCTGATCATCTCAATGTGACCCGTAAGGGAGTTCGCATTGAGATGACAGACCCTGAGACCCCCAGACAGAGACGCTTTAGATGTAGATGTGGATGTGTTTGATGTTTTAGACGGTGGTTTTGGTGGAATGATGTGTAAGTGTTTTAATGTGTGGTGTCCGTGTTGGCTATTGGCGGTGTTCGGGCTAAAAAATCTTCAAGATCAGCCTCTGTAGTGATGATGGTGGCCCGTTCATTGTCCTCGCCAGAACGGATGAGGATCCTACCATCCCTCACGAAAGAGCGGCATCCTTTCCTCCTCTTTGCCTCCAGCCTTGCCCTGATTCGCAGCTTGTGAATATCTGGAGGAAGCAGCTCATTTATATTGATGAGTCCCTGATGGTCTGGACAGAGAGCTCTCGCTTCCTCCAGTAGCGCAGCATCCAGTTCACTAGTGTGAAGTTTGCGCTTCCTGGCTTTGGCCACTATGATGGAGCGGGCCAGTGCACTGGAAGAGAGAGTGACAGCAAGTGGTGGAAGTCTGCTGTCACCCGGCGCACTGATGTTCGTTGCGTCCAGTCTCCCCATGATCCTGACGGACGCCACATCCCGCTTCAGGACCGTGGGATCCAGTGCAGCCAGGACCGAGTAGGCCAGGAGCTGCAGTGATGTCTCCTGGGTGTAGCCCAGGCCGGTGATCACCACCACGTTGTTGGAAGTACGCTCCTGCTTCCTCTTTAAATCGGCCAGCTCGCTGCGGATGGTATTGAGCTCCTCCGAGGCCTGCGCAATGCTGTTGTTCTGCTGCTCTACAGGGCTCCTTGACGACAGCTGTTGAATTTGTGCCTGCAGCTCAGAGATGGAGGACTCGGCTTTACTTAGCCGAGTGTTGAGCGCAGGCAAGTCGTCAAGGGCTTTGAGGCGCTTCTCAAGCGGGCCAAGTCGCTTCTCGATTTTTGAGACCCGTTCAGACACGGTGTTTTGCGCCTGAAGGGCCTCATTTTGGACCCGCTTGATATCATCCAGTGCCGCAATGATGTCCTTGAGGGACGCCTCGATTGACGCCTGTGTCCTCGCCGGCGACTGCGCTCTGGAGCCGGCAAGAGATGGAGGCGCAGACCTATTCTTCTTGGGCACACCTGTTAAAGGAGTGCCCTTGGTGGATGTGCTTGCCGTTGCCGCTGTCGCTGCCGCTGCCCTTGCCCTCGTCTGCGTGGTCTTGGGCGTGCCGACGTCTGTATATTCTGCTGCACAGGCAGCACAGACGAGTGTGGCATCATTCCCCACCATTATGGACCGAAATGAGACACAGGAGACACAGAGAGAGAGAGCAGGAGAGAGAGAGAGAGAGAGAGAGAGAGAAGAAGAGAGAGAGAGAGCAGGAGAGAGAGAGAGAGCAGGAGAGAGAGAGAGAGCAGGAGAGACAGAGAATTTAAAAATATGAAACAATTAAAAATTTAACTTACTTTATTGGACATGTCGATAATTCCTCTGTTCCACTCGTTGGCACACTATATTTGGTGTTATAACAAACACATACACACACACACACGCGCGCGTATAACTAACAGTTATTTCCCGATGTTGCTGTCCTGGCAGTCGCAGTTTGAATGGCATCAGTCTGCAGGACTACCTAAATAGATTTCTTGCGCTGGAACCAATTATCTTTGGGTATTCTTATCTATCCAGGGATTAAGAAAGAAACGCATGACGCAAAATATTGGAGCATTTCATTTCAAAAATACTATTCATTGAATTTTAAGAACAAATTAATTTATTTCATACCTGTATATTATCAAAAATAATAATAATAATAGTTCTTGCTCTTACAACAACTATTAAAATTTCGTTATAAACACATATGATCTTTTAACAGACTAAACCCGATCTCGCAGTGCTCTAGCTTAAATACTCTAAAAAATAGAGAGTGGGGGGGTGATTTTCGCTCACATGTGAAAGGGGTTAGTATTTTAGCATGTTGTCCATATAGTGGGGGTAATGAAAATGTATAGAAATATGTCGGGGGATGGGAAATCTTCGCTGCATAGGATCCCGTGCTATCTCTGCAGAGAATATCGAGCAGATCGAGGGGTAAACACTCGTTAGTGAGAGGCTGCGTGCGAGGAAACGCAAGGTCAGTGGTGACATTATGCTTTGCTGCTATACGTGTAGGGTATAAGAAACGTGTGTAAAAAAAAATAAAAAAGGAAATCTTCGCTGCAAAGGATCCCGTGCTATCTCTGCAGAGAATATCGAGCAGATCGAGGGGTAAACACTCGTTAGTGAGAGGCTGCGTGCGAGGAAACGCAAGGTCAGTGGCTATACGAGCGCGACTATGGGAAACGCATGTAAAAACGCGCTAGACTGCAGCGGTGCACCATCTTGGCGGAGGGCACGCAGCGCTTCACTATCGAGAGGCTGCAGACCGGTGACATTACGCTTTGCTACTATCCGAACGAGAGCCTGCGTGCGGGGAAACGCAAGGTCAGTGGCTATACGATCGCGACTATGGGAAACGCATGTCAAAACGCGCTAGACCACAGCGGTGCACCATCTTGGTGGAGGACACGCAGCGCTTCATTATCGAGAGCTGCAGACGAAGGATCAGCGGTGACATTACGCTTTGCTACGAGGGCATGGGAAACGCATCTGAAAAGCTTTGTAGCAGAGGGGGTAAAAGTTTCGTGGATATTTAAGCAGTGCTCTTCTCCGTAGTAAGTTACATTTTCCTCGGGATATTCAAGCAGTGCTCTACTCCAAACTGAGTTACATTTTCCTCTACCTTCTTTGTCAGCTGTACTAACATTTAATTTGGTAAGTATATTATATATCCTTATGATTTATATATACATATAAGTATGTATTTTTCTATAATATGAAATATTATTTTAATAGAAATATGGATTTAATTGTGGATTGTCAAGGTTTCAAAGGTGAGAGCGGAGGATTCATTTTCAAAGAGTTAGCTTATGTGGATCCTAATGAACAGTCTGCAGTGCCACAACTTGTAGTTTTTCAACCACCTCACTCTTGGAACGATTTTTCANTGTAAAAAAAAATAAAAAAGGAAATCTTCGCTGCAAAGGATCCCGTGCTATCTCTGCAGAGAATATCGAGCAGATCGAGGGGTAAACACTCGTTAGTGAGAGGCTGCGTGCGAGGAAACGCAAGGTCAGTGGCTATACGAGCGCGACTATGGGAAACGCATGTAAAAACGCGCTAGACTGCAGCGGTGCACCATCTTGGCGGAGGGCACGCAGCGCTTCACTATCGAGAGGCTGCAGACCGGTGCCATTACGCTTTGCTACTATCCGAACGAGAGCCTGCGTGCGGGGAAACGCAAGGTCAGTGGCTATACGATCGCGACTATGGGAAACGCATGTCAAAACGCGCTAGACCACAGCGGTGCACCATCTTGGTGGAGGACACGCAGCGCTTCATTATCGAGAGCTGCAGACGAAGGATCAGCGGTGACATTACGCTTTGCTACGAGGGCATGGGAAACGCATCTGAAAAGCTTTGTAGCAGAGGGGGTAAAAGTTTCGTGGATATTTAAGCAGTGCTCTTCTCCGTAGTAAGTTACATTTTCCTCGGGATATTCAAGCAGTGCTCTACTCCAAACTGAGTTACATTTTCCTCTACCTTCTTTGTCAGCTGTACTAACATTTAATTTGGTAAGTATATTATATATCCTTATGATTTATATATACATATAAGTATGTATTTTTCTATAATATGAAATATTATTTTAATAGAAATATGGATTTAATTGTGGATTGTCAAGGTTTCAAAGGTGAGAGCGGAGGATTCATTTTCAAAGAGTTAGCTTATGTGGATCCTAATGAACAGTCTGCAGTGCCACAACTTGTAGTTTTTCAACCACCTCACTCTTGGAACGATTTTTCAAATGCTGTAAAGTCTACTAATCTATGGTTAAAATATTCATTTCACGGATTAAACTGGGGTGATGGTAATGTACCATATAACAAATTGGCCGAAGTTTGTACCAACATTTTAGACATCTCACCAACAAGAAACGTAGTTATATGGGTAAAGGGTGAGCAAAAAAGACAATGGTTGCAACCCTATTTTCCATATATTGAAAATCTAGAAAGTCTTGGTTGTCCATCTCTAAAAACACCGGGATTCAGAAGCCCCATCGTATGTAACCATCACCTTCCTGGCTGGAAAAAGAACTGCGCGCTGCAAAACGTTTACGCAGTAAAAAATTGGCTGTGGACACTGAGACAAGATACACGCTTCAGACTGTTGATGTATACGAATTACTCATCTGATTCTTCTTCAAATTACACATCTGATTCTTCTTTAAATTACTCATCTGATACTTCATCATTGAGTGATTAAATTAAAATGTAAGTATAATGAGCGCGCTACATGAAAAGCATATATTGCTAGCATGATATTTATAATATATATTATGTTTGTTTACAGCATGGATTCAATCAACGCAGTGGCTACATCTGCAGCATACCTGCCCACAAAGAAGCTGTCAGATTTGGAAATTAAGCAATACAAAGTGACAAGAATCAAGAAGATTAAGACGAGATTTGGTGTGAAAATTGTTGCGGAGCTGGAGAGCAGCTTTGACGTATTTTTACCTGCACGAGTCAGCAAGTTACTGGTGGAAGATGCGACTGTACTTGCGAAGCTGGAGGGAGAGGTGAATAGCCGTGATGTTTATTTAAAAAATCTTGGTAATAATTTAATAGAGTTTATTTAAGCTTTGGAAAAATGCTACTATTGCATTCATATTATCAACTTAGGCTAGCATTAAGGATTTTTAAACGTTTTGTTGTATAGGATTATTTTTAAGAATATCTTACCTATTCATGTATTAACAACGCAATTTCATATTGCGAGTGTACTGGATGAGTGTATGCTAGTCCTAGCTTCCCTTGCTTTCTTAAACTTAATGTTTATTGCGGTATCTGTGAATTTTTTATAATTGTTGCTACTATAAGGTTTTCATATTTTCTATAATGTACTTAATTCTAACGCTATTTGTTCCTAGTAAGTTTTTGTCTCGAAGTTTGATTATAGGTACTATACATTTAGTGTACGTATAAGGTTAAATTTACATACAAGAAATTTTCATTCCTAACAATAAGTTTTTTAGCTGCGTTTTACTTATAAGAGTATAATAATTTTTCGTGTGTGTCTTTTAGTTGTAATACAATATATTGTATACTTATTTAATAAGGATTTTAATAAATACAAAAATACTATCTAAATGAGTATTCAATAATTAATATTTCTGCTAATATAAGAAAAAAATCCCCTCTCCCTTATGCGTGAGGCCCATCGGCGGGCTGCGAGCGCCAGCGTCCACGTGGGCTGCGAGGATAAAACAGAGGGGGTCCACGCGGGCTGCGAGGGTAAATCAGAGGGTAAAACAGAGAGGCCCACGCGAGGGTAAAACAGAGGGTAAAACAGTTTTGCAGATTCCTGTTACCATCTGCCGGTATTCGGTGGCGCAGGAGTCGCATGGCGCAGTAACAGTGTTGCCCCTACTACTCCTCCAGCTTCATTTTTTAAGTCCATTATATATTTATATATTTCTTGACTACAAGTAGGACGAATAAAAATTGATTTTTTATTATTATCTGGTAGTGTTAGTTGATCGTCACCCAAATTCGGAATTTGGTTGCTCAAATCAATTCCCACCTCACAATAGTAATCATTCAGAGCATTAGCCATATCCATTTTATTAGATATTTTTTGATTATTAATTACTAAATAGTTTGGTGCTTTCTTTTATTGCGAGTTTCTGCCTAGCTTACTGTTAATTATGTTCCATAGCTGTTTTGGGTTGTGACTGCTTTTTTCTATTTCATTGTTCTCAAATTTGTACTTAGCATTTTTAATTAATTTATTCAAGATTTTTTCATAATTTTTGTAATCATTTTTTAAATATAAGTTATTATATTTTTTATATATAATAACTTTTTTAAATATAATGATTATCTTTCCATAATTTATACAAATTTTCTTTGTGTCTACAAGACACCATAATTGCACAAGTAATCCATTTATTTCTTGGCGTTAAAGCTTTGTTTTACGCCGTTGTTGTTTATAATAGGTGGCTTTTTCTAGGCAGCTGTGGATCATTTTCATTAATTCAATCATTGCATCATTGGAGTTCCGAATAGTTAGTAAATAGTTCCAATCAACATTAATTGCAATATTTTTTAATTATTTGTAATTTAGGTAATTTTCAAATTTTTTTTTATTATCCTGACCTTTAAGCTGGTCAATGCTTAAGATCAATGAATGATGATCGGTAAATGGGAAATTTACTTTAAATGCGTCTAACTCTATATTCTTTGTTTTCGCAAAGCAATTATCTATACATGTACCATTTTTTTCTTGTTCAGAAAAGTAAATTCATAAATTCATGAGTAATTTATTTATTTAGAAAAGTAAATACATAAATTCATGAGTAATTTATTTATCGATAAAGTTATAATTTAGTTGATTTTTTTCCGAAATATCTATATTGAAGTCTCTAAAAATACAATGATTTTTTATGTTTACATTTTTTGACAAAAACTTTTTAATGCAATTAACAAATCCAGACTTTGGCAGATCATGACACCTGTACATAACAGGAATTCTTATAAATTCTCCTGACATTAATTTTATATCCGTACTAACACTCAGCCTATTAAATACTTTTATTTTAGTGCACTCATAAATATTATTTTTAATGTATACTACGACTCTGTCTGCCTTATTAATTTTGCTTTTATTATAACCACTATTGTAACCTTGTATTTGATAGTAATTTGAATGTTGCAAGTTCCATGTTTCAGTGCATATTATTATACACGGCTTTTTTTATAGATTTTCAATAAACGTTTCGACTTTCTTAAAGTTTGCATTCAGGCTTCTTACATTCACACATAATATTAGATTTTTTGTCTTCTTAATAACACTATTCAGCTTCTTGATGTCCTCTAGTTCGTGCTCTACATTGTTGATAATTCTATTATCACAGTTTTGATACATATTATTCTTATCTTGATTTTCCTGTTATACGTAAATTGATTGAGTTCAGTGAACTCACAGACTGATTCAGTTCCAGCTGCTGATCTTGTTGCCTTCGCTTTGTTTGTATAGTTAACCTTGCCGACGTATCTTAGGAGTATCGGTTCCATCGTGTAGTCAGTAGAGTCAATAAACTTGCAAATCTTGCTCAGCAGAATTTCGCACTTGTGACTATCTGTTGCCATATCTTCAACGTTATATTTCGTGCGGTATTTTTCATTACTTCAAATGCAATTTAAACATTTTGTTTTATTTCCTTGACATTTTCTCGTTTAATGGGAACCTGCACACTTTAAACATGTTGGTTCGTTCCTGCACTTAGAACTATTATGACCATATTTGCTACACTTGAAACATGATCTAACATTACAGTAATCATACACCCTGCAACTTTAATAACCTGCGAATAGTCTATTTTAATTTTCTTTGACATACTGATATAAATCAGCAGGTATATATAGTCATACTGTTTGTTGATTTGTTCATATATTTCTGTACGAGTTTATAACAGTACATTTTTTTCACAAACTCGCTAAAATTCCTCTCATTGATGTCATCTTCTACTTTTTGCATATCTATGATGTCAACATTTTCTATTCCCACAATTTTAACCTTGGGATAACTAATTGTTCTTTATTTGCACTTCACAATATTCAGCAAGTTTCTGTTTTAGTCTATTAAAGGATTTATCAGAGCTTTCGTCGGCCACGCAACTTGAAGAGTGGAGAGAAGAGAAGAAGGAAATTTGTGTAGGAGAAAAAAAGAACTTTTTAGAAAAGGAGGAGAAATTGTTTGTAGAACAAGAAATATGTTGTAGAAGAGAGGGGAACATTTTTATAGAAGAGAAAAAATGTTTTGTGAACGCTGGCATAACCCGTTGGCTTAGAAACATAATTAGTCAGGAAGCAACAGGTAACCGCTGATGCTATCACAGCCTGGCCGTCCAGTAGTAAAGTAGAGAATGAGAAGAGTGATAGGGAGTGAGTTTGAATTTAGATGTGATTCCAACTTCGAGTTTATCATAATCACCCATGGTCACAGATCACTATGAAGATACAAAAGCACAGCTAGTCGTGCTGAGTCCAGCAGCTAACAGCCGTGGCAGAATTAGGGAAAGCCTAGTAGTAGATGTAGTAAAGTGAAGTTAAACAGGGATCTGATCCTAACTTCAAGTAGATCATATGAGGCTAGAAACCACCATAAAGACACGAAAGCACAGCCAGTCATCTTGAGTCCAGCAGCTAACAGCCGTGGCCAGAGTAAGGAACCCCTAGCTCAAGACGAGAGAAAGAACAAGTCGGATAAGAGACGGATGTTCTATTTACTCTCAAAATTGCAGACTAGAACCCATTTCTAGCCAGTGTTACTGCCCACACAAATCAACAGATAAGATGCCTGTAGTACTTCAGATTTTCTGCCAAATAATGCAAATCAAAAGTGTAGAGAGACAGCATTCACAGAAGAAGTGAGGGAGCAGGAAATTGTTGAAGATGTGCAAGGAGTCCTTGCGAGGGATGGCCGAGAAGAATTGGCGATCAAGAACAACACTGTTGTCGATCTCGAGCCAGCCAGAGAAGTTGAGAATGTGGAGAAAGATGTGAGAGTTATGAAGATTGCCGAACCGAAGGTAAATTTAGCCACGCTCGACGGAGTAAATGTTGACACTGACTGGAGTTTTGCTGCACCAGAAGAGAAGTATTTAGACGGAAAAGCCGTATTTCAAAAGGATACTCATTGACAACGTTTTAGAGCCGAATGTATCAAGTATCATGGGTGAGGGTAAAAATTTTGAAAAATAAATATTTAAAAGGCAAAAATTACGAATTAAATTTTAACGAAAGGTAAAATTTAAAGGCCTAGAATAGGAAAAGTATCATTTTGAAAACCTAAATTTGGAAATTCCTAAAAATATTACCTTTCGCAATATTTCAATTCAACATTTGTGTTTTATAAATTCTGAATTTTTAATCTTTACCCTTTCTCATTTTTATTTTTCAAAATTTACACCCTCACCCCTTCAGGGTCACACTGGCTATATTTCTTAATTTTATTAGTATTAGAGTGACCTCTTTGAAATTCGCATCTCATTTGAACATCTTTTACAGTGCGTTTACTTATGTAATAATATCGACTTAAGGGTAACAATTTCAGATTCGTCTCACAGGTCACCGACGTGAACCGCACCCCTCCACTGAAACCCATAATATCGACAAAGTTGTAGCACAAAAGTTTGTAGCACAAAAAGTTTAAATGTGAAACAGTATACATCTAAACTTTTTATTCGAATTTTCCTAATAAACTTGAGGGGATGTCGGCGCAAAAGCTTCGCAAATCCGCCACGGGGTATTTTGTATTTCTAAAATTCTAGAAAAATAAAAAGTCCGATCAAATTTTTCTTTCGGTAGAACAATTCATTAAACTTAACACTGCGGCACTACAGACTCGGTTTTTCATTTGCAAGCTTTATTTAAAAAGTTTTATTTAAAATTAGATTTCAAGGTTGGCGCTGCAATTGCATGATCGATTATTATATTATTTTCTATGGATTCCAGTATTGTATTTATTAATATTATGCTTTCGATTATTATAATATTTAGTTTAGGAAACGACCGGGCAAGGTCAAGAAATAACATAAAAAGGACGTAAAATCATAAGACTAGGTTATATTGTACTAGCGCGAAATAAAAGTGAATTTACAAAACTGCAAAATAGGATGCGCGTCGCCAACAACTTTGCAACTCGCCACGACGCCGGAATATTCGTATCCGTATACGCGTCTATCGCGAGAAGGTCGCGCACGCCGAATCACCCTCGCGTGGATGATACTCAGTCACACTCAAGCGATCACATTCACTGCGCGTCACATAAACCTTATCTATCTCGTTCCTTAGCACAGCTGATCCTAGGCTCGCTCGCTGCAGTTGCACTGCTCGACAGGGTGGATAGGATTTAGCGCTAAAACACACTTACAAACTTTAATTTGCTGGATACAGCACAACTCACAGTAGTCGTATCACTCAAGCAAAGTTACGTGTATAAAAAGTCGAGAGCTATCTGAGCGCGCACTTAAAGGATTAGCCAATTAGCCAATACTCTCTCTCTCTCTCTCTCTCTCTCTCTCTCTCTCTCTCTCTCTCTCTCTCTCTCTCTCTCTCGATCGTCATCGCCAAAGCCCGGAAACGCAAGCTACACACTAGCGAATCGGACGCTACCTTGCTGGAGGAGGCTAAAAGCTCTGAGTCATGACCATCAAGGGCTCATAAACATCAACGAGCTGCTCCCCTCAGACGTCCATAAGCTGCGTACAAGGGCTAGGCTACAGGCCAAGAAGAGGCAGGGCTGCCGAACGTTCGTCAGAGAAGGGAGACTACATGCGCTGCAACGATGACAGCGAGAGTGCTACCATCATCAACATCGACGCCGAGCTGGAGACTTTTTTAGCCCGGTTTCGGCCCGCTGCCAACATCGTCCAACACTGAGGCTACAACACACACACATCATTCCACCACACCCACCATCAAGCTCATCTGCCACGTCTTCATCTGGTTCAAAGGTATCTCTGTCCGAAGGTCTACGAGTCTGTCATTTTAATGCAAACTCGCTTACGGGTCACATTGAGATGATCAGGCTTATCTTATCCACTCGCTCTCCATTCCACGTAATAGCTGTTACTGACAAGGAAAGGTACCCAACCCGAACTCACCGAT
>JAZHPH010000192.1:0-33362 GCA_037356405.1 Nasonia oneida | reverse complement strand
ATGAAAATCATCAAAATCGGTGAGTTCGGGTTGGGTACCTTTCCTTGTGAGACCTGGTTGAGCGACAAGGTAACGTCCATCCCTTATGTGAGGTATCGGCAAAGGGAGTCTCTCTTATCTTCGTGGGAGTTGTGTATCGTCCACCTCATGCCCCATTCTTCCCAGGCTCTAACTTCATAGACCAACTAACAACCCACATGCACAACTATTCCACGAAGGTCATAATGGGAGACTTTAACTCTGACCAACTTTCTTCATCTGAAGATGCCAAGTTCATCAAGGCCTTCATTGATGAAAACTCCCTTTCATCTGTTCCCTATGGTGCCATGCACCACAAACAGGGTGATGATACCTGGCTTGACTTGTGTCTAATCGACGAGCAGGATCGCCTGCTGTCATACTCACCTTTCATTAACGGACATGACCTTATCACCGCCACTCTCGACGTACAGATTCCAAGATACGTGCCTAACACATACTCTTACAGAAACTTTAAAGGAATCAGCGCCGAGAAGCTAAAGGACTTTCTTAGCGCATGTGACTGGTCATCCCTCACCACTTCATCACTCGACGAATGCATATCCACACTTAACGCTAACCTCACTAACGCCATCAATCATCTCGCCCCATTACGGACTGTGACACCAAGATGACAGCGTCACTCGTGGTTCACCACGGCTCTTCGTGACCTTGTATCTAAGAGAGATAGACTTTACAGGCGTTTCAGGAACTCCAGGCTCGATTCGGATCTCCGCATATATAGGCTAGCTAGAGACAATGCTCACAAACAAGTCGAGGAAGCCAGGCTAAATTATTACTATTCACGCCTGTCAACCTTGACTGATGTTGGCGAGATCTAGAGAGAGCTGGAGAAACTTGGAATTTCTGCCACCAAGGCCCCTTCACCATCTCGTTTTAGCACAGATGAACTCAACAAGCATTTTAGCTCGATCTCCAATGATTCGTTAGCTCCTGCTGTTGAGGATTATCTTCTCACCCTGGAAAGTCTTGACCTCCCGGAGCATTTTGAGTTCAGCACCATAACTGAATCGGATGTGTTGGCTGCAGTATCATACTTCGACACTCAGGCCAGGGGAAGCGACGGAATCCCTAAGGTTGTCATCTCAAAAGCAATGCCAGTTCTCGCTCCCCTACTAAGTCATATTTTCAACCTGTCTCTGAGCGAACCCTGTTTCCCATCTGCCTGGAAATTGTCGCTAGTGCGTGCACTCTACAAAGTCAGTTCACCAACAGCCCTGACTGACTACCATCCGATTTCACTTCTCTGCTTTCTCTCCAAGGTCCTGGAGTGGCTGGTGCACAAGCAAGTCTCACAATACCTTAAATCAAGACTCTTACTAGACAACTTTCAAACAGGCTTCGGCACTGATCACAGCACTCAGTCTGGCCTAATTAAGCTAACTGATGATGTCAGGGTCGGGATAAACAAAAAGAAAGTGACACTTCTCCTCCTCTTTGACTTTAGCAAGGCGTTTGACACTGTATGTCACGTCCGGCTCCTGAGAAAGCTATCCACCTTCGGCAGCCGTCGTGAGACCAGGCCGTCGTTGGTGACAATAGCGAGCGTTCCTCTCCGCGGCGTCTTAACATCGGCGTCCTGCAGGGGGCCCCGTCTTAGGTCCCTTGCTGTTCGCATTGTACATCAACGACATCGGTTTCTGCCTTGATTCCGATGTTTCTCATCTTATCTATGTGGATGACTTGCAAATTTACAGTCAATGCCACCTCGAGGAGCTCGATTCTTTATCAAACAAGATGAGTGCTAATGCTGAGAGGATAATGGGCTGGGCTGCGCAAAACAGGCTTAAACTCAATGTTAATAAAACCAAAGCAATTGTCCTGGGCTCTCCTTACTACATAAATTTACTTCCCTTAACAGCTAACACTTTCATTAATATCGGGGGTGTCCAGGTCAGCTTTGAATCCTCTGTGCGTAATCTGGGATTGGTGCTTGACTCTAACCTCACGTGGAAGGAGCACGTTACACAAGTATGTAAGCGTGCTCACTCGCTAATGTACAGGCTCTACTTTTTCAGAAAGAGTACCAAACTCAGGTTGCTCAAGCATCTTGTGCAATCGCTCCTATTTCCGATCATCGACTACTGTTCTCTTGTATACTATGACCTGACGCAGGAACTCGACTTAAAACTACAGAGACTCGTGAATACAGGAATTCGGTACATCTATGGTGTAAGGAGAGATGAGCACATCTCCCCGTACAGGCGGGAGCGGCAGTGGCTAACCACTGCCAGACGCAGGAAGTAATTCAAAGCTTGTTTCCTACGAAAAATGTTTAACTCGGTCGTACCATCATACGTACTGGCCTTTTTTGACTTCCGCGTCACACTCCGGCCTGTGAGGGGCGAGGTGACACCTCTTGAAATTCCTGCTTTCGCGACGGAGACACTGAGGAACTCGTTCCATATCAGCGCTTCATACTTACTAAGGATCACTTTTTTCAACTCGAAAACACATAACTCGTACACAGTCCACGCACACGCACACACCTACTTTCTCGCTCATTCCACCTTCACTATCGCCACATTCTCTCACTATACATACTCTAAACATGCCTCAATATATTATCTATTGTTTTTTTCTTTTCTCACTTGTAATGCTGTAAACTTATAATCGTACAATATAATGTACGCAAAATAAAACTGATCTAATCTAATCTAATCTAATCTCTCTCTCTCTCCTATTGGCGAATTCGAACGTGTTTTCGTCGCGCGGGCGAGTCTACGCCGTTTTAGTCGCGGCGTAGCGGTATGAGTACCGCTACGAGTTGGCCGCGGTGCTCAACTCGTTACGACCCCCCCCCCCCCCCCTTAGAATTGATCTATTGACGAGTTGGTGATTCTATCCCAGTACGTTCGCGACGAACAGTAGCGTCGTGCATCGCGTCCGCGACAAGGAATCTGGGAATTCTGGGAAAATAAAGAAAAACACTCTATTACGGTGACGATCGTGACTGGACTTTATTTAGCCTTATGCTGCCGAACATTCGTGCACTTGTTGCTGCGCGACACTTTCGGGTCTCCACAGACATAGCATAGCATGCATTCGCATCCCCCCCCCCCTCCCTAGCAACTACTGGGGGTTGCTAATAGAGAGGATTCACCGGGATCAAGGGTTAAAGGCTCCGCTAGGCATCACGCCCGCATCTTCGCTAAAGCTGCTGTGATTCATGCGATGTATACTGTATGTGTCTTGAAAATTCACATGACCGGGTCTGCGTGAGTTCTGTGGATTACTCTCACTTGCTGGTGGCTCCACCCTTGTACTGAACGCTATGTTAGTCAGCCATTGTGACATCATAGCCATCATCTTGCACATAAGCGTCCTCATCGTTGCGGTATTCTCAGCTATCGACTGGCTAAGCTGGTCATTCTGAGTTACTGGGTTTTGCGCTTATGCGTGATGACGCTGGGCGTATTGTGCGCTGCAACGCTCGTCTTCACCGTATCCGCTGTTTTGCGGTCGATTGCTCGTTGGTGCAGCGCTTTGCTGAGGTCTGTGTTTAATCCGCCAGTCTGATTCTATCCCAGCTCTTCACAGAAAGTAGCCCACAGGATAGTCTCAAAAGGCGATTTCCCAACGTTTTATTGATTGGTGGCCCTGAAAAGGGCCGGTTGTTTTATCTTTATCTACTGAGGTCGAGGCGGGAGAACTCGTTCAGGTGAGCGACAGCGTGGCCTCTTCTTGAGCTTCCGGAGAGGATACGGCTTCGAGATCGGCTGCGATTGGCCTCCGTGGGACTTTACTGTGTTGTGTGTCAGTGTTTCTTGGTGCTGGTGCGCTCGTCTCTTGGCAGCAGCGAGCCGGCGCGGGTCGCGTAGTCCGGGACAGCGAAACATTGTAGGTCCGTGGAGCGAATTCCGCTCAGGCGGTGCGTGTATCGGCCGTGGCCGTGTAGACTTGCGCAGCGTAACCTCTCGTTCTGCTGCTAGGAGGCGCTGTTAGTCGTCTTCCGACGGATGAAGGTCTAAGACGGGCTCCGGAGACGATGCGGGCTCTGTTAATTTGACCTTGGTCACTTCTTGATGGATAATCTGGGTGGTAGGCGAGTCCGAGAGCACGGCGGGTTTGCGTCGCCCGAGAACGACGACCTTCTTTATCCGGTCCACAATTTGCATCAACGCGGGCTCCTCTTCCTCGATCTCCGCTGGCGTTGTGGCTGCCCGTCTCTTGGTGCGCCGTCTGCTGTTGCGATTAGGAGAGCATGCAATATACGTACGCATCAAGTTTCGCTGCTTTGAGTCGTTTAATTCTACGTTGTGTGATAATATTGGTAGATATTTGTTCTCGGCTTGGCAACAAAAATCTCCAATTATTATTCACAGACTTCTCGTGTGAATCGCGTTAGAAATATTCGTATACGCCGCACGAATATATTCTAACGCTGCTCAAATCCGCTTGATTTGAGCGTGACGTAAACAAGGGGATGCTCGTGTTTACGTCGCTCACGCGACCTTCTCAAACTCGCAACGGTTTCTCGCTCGCGCCGAAAATCGCGAAAATTACAATATTTGCGTGTTCCTTCCTGAATAACCCACTAACAGGGCGCCAATGTAATGGAGTGAGACTTGACGATGAGAGAAGAAAATTACAAAAGGAGACGCCGGGACCGAGAATCGATCCAACGCTCCCGAGATCTGTAGGCACGCGTGCTATGACTGAGCCAACGCCGCCCTATTTCATCACACTATCCTGCCTCGATTACCGGCGCACGGTGTGGATTTTTTTTTTCTATTAAAACATAATATCTTGCGATTGAGTGAACGGAATTGGATGCAATTTAGTTAAAGTATAGTTTGAATTATGTGAAATAAGAGAAAAATATTGGGAAGACCCACAATAGTTTTCGGGGACCCCAAAATTCAAGGAAAAAGGCCCATTTTGCGATTTTAGCGATAAAATCTTTGCCTTTTTTATTATTTATAATATTTTTTGGAAAAAAACTGCGACTTACAAATTTTTGTCTACTGAACTTAAATCTATCAAGAGAAGTTGTCTTAGCTTTTTCAGTTTTTAAGAGAATCGACCTAAATATGATGAATCGTGTATTTTTTTTTAACCAATTTCTTATCAATATCTTAAACCTATCAAAATCTATCAACTCATTTAATTTTAAAATTTTACTTGTCATGAAATTTCCTTTTTGCGAAAGCAGAAGGATCCCTAAAACTCTTTGAAAAAATATGTATATAGAAAGATAAAGTACCATTTCATTCCGATGAAAACATATTTTGTATCAGAGTAGTGCGTAAGGTTAAAGGAAGCTACATACCAAAGAATTGAAAACGATTTTATTTTATATCGATAATGTATATACAATTAATTATAACATTTCAGGATACTTCTATGATCGACGTGGGAAAGTTCATTTCGAAAGATTCAGTAGCGAATATAACACAATTTCAATTAATCAAAGACAAATCATGTCAAATGCAAGTAAGGTCAATTAGTACAAATATTTATTTATTTTACTAGAATACAAAAAAAGCCAGGTTACATAAAATTAAACTTTACATATAAAAATTAGAATAGAATAAAATTAGCATTTTTTTTTCATTATACTAAAGGGTTAAAATTGAAAAATGATTTTTCTGTAAAAAATTATTTTGTATAAGTAAATTTTTTATAATTATATTTATTTAATGCACATCAACAAATAATGTTATGGCGCCAATATGCGTGTATTATATTTCATTGTAGAATATGTTTGGACACAAAAAAAAAGTCGAAAATCATATTTGTTAGTATAAAATATCTTAATATAATGTTTCAGCATTTTAATGCATATATACTGAGATTATAAACAAAATTTCTTCTTGATATATATCATTATCAAATATTTAAATTAAGTTATTATAATAGTTAAGTTAACTTTTACATAATTTTTTTAAATTATTAATTTTTATGAACAATTGAAGACTATATGTAAAAAATAATTAAAATGTCAGAAACGGCATTAAAAATATTTATGAATATGACAGATGAAGATATATAAATATGTGGACATCAATTGTGACAGTTCAATTGAAAATGTATGTTTTGATTGAAAAAAATTGTTGAAAATAATCACTAATTATTATCAAATAAAGCATAATTTGACAATTTACATTAGCTTGGGGTGCCTAGTTGCACGAATTGTGAGATTTTATAAACACACACATACACACATATGCATGAAATAGCAAATAAATATAGGATAAACAAGTGTGATACTGAGAAAATTTATTTAAGTTTAAAAGAATATTTGGAAAAATTGATATCTGAAAATAATCCTTGTGCTGAGGCTTATAAAATGATGTAAAGGGTACAAATGGAAGAAAATTCAAACTCGTGATAAATCATATTTTTCTACATGTAATAAAATTGCTGTTGTATATTATGTAGGTAATGACGGCGTACCACCTGTAGATCATGATATTTGTATAATCTATCTAACATTAGACCGTTATTTATACAATTTATTATGAAGTATATCTAACATTTGGATTTTGAATATAGTTTCTGTAGCGATTATTTGGCCAATATTTTACATTTCTAATTTCAATATAATTATGTTGAATTCACGTTTTATTTACAACTATCAATATGTCATATCAATGACATATGATATTTAGTTTCAAGTGATAAATTTTAGTAATGTACTATTAGTGAAAATAATTTAGCCGATCAATAGAAAAGTAATATTTTAACCATTCATAATTAATGGCAATTACTCAGCCAATCAATATAAAATTAGTATTTTAATAATGTATTATTAGTGGTGATTACTCAGCCAAGCAAAATATAATTTTTATTTTAGTAATGTACTATTAATGGAGATAATAATTAACTAATATATAAGTTAGATTTTAGTACTATTAGTAAAGATACCTCAGTTAATCAATATATTGTTTAAATTTTTGTAATGTGTAATTAGTGGCGATTATTCGACCAATCAAAAAATAATTTAAATTTGAGTAATGTACTATTAGTAGAGATGACGCAGATTTCAGTAATGTACTAATAGTTAAGAGTTCTCAGCAAATCAATATATAATTTATACTTTAGTATTGTCGTATTAGTAGCGATGACTCGATCAATCGAAAGATACTTCATATTTTAGTAATGATTTATAATCAATATAATTAATTTCTGGATATTTCAGAATAGACTATGTTTTTTGTGTAAATTTTTATTTCGTCGTTTAATTTTCATTTTTCACAATCGTTATTTGTAATATTATTATTATTTTTTTATGCAGATTCATAATTTAAATATTTTTAATTTCTCTTTGGATGTTGTTCTTGATAGTGCAACATATAACTGATCGTGACTTAATACTGGAGTGAATAAATATAAACCAACTTTGTTAAACGATTGGCCTTGAGATTTATTTCCTGTCAAAGGAAAGCTAAGTCTCATTGGAAATTGCCTTCTAACCATACCAAATGGTATTTCATCTAGTGATGAATATTTTCCAGTAATAATTTCTGCTGTAAGAACATATTGTTTCATATCCTTAATTATCAATCTTGTACCATTACAAAGACCACCGTCAATGTCTAAATTTCTTAAGCAACTAATTATTGCACCTTTTTTTAATATTAATTTATGCGGTGGCAATCCATTAGGTGTTAATGAATTCAAAAATTTTGTAGGTATCGTGTTTGTCAATTTGTCATCTGCGTCACTTTGGATTCGATCATCACTATAGTTTATATAGTGGTCTCCGTCTATTCTTTCAACTATACTTTCATTTATTTTTAGTACATTTAGTACATTAGAATTTAACGGTGACAATATCACTTTATTTTTTAATGTCGAATCATTAGGATCAATTTTATGTCCAAAAATTTCTGTCATTAAATCACTTTCACAAATAAATTGTTTTCGTATTTCTTTTATATTATTTCGTAACTCATATTTAGTCATATCTTTGTTTTCACCTATGGCAAGTAACCAATTTTTAAATTTATCATCCGGATTTTGTAATCGTAGATTCTCACTTGAAGATAGTCTTAAAATTTTTCTACACATGTTTCAAGGATTTTTGTTCTGTTTCTATGCCGTACTATAGGCAGGGTTTGTCGAAAGTCACCAAATGTTACAAAAATGTTCCCTGCAAATAGAAGGTCATTCACATGTATCACGAAAACATTTATCAATTGCTTCAAAAGCATGTTTTGAAACCATTGATATTTCATCCTAAATTATAATTTTTACATTTTTAATATGTTCACCATATTTTAAATCAGAAAAAATATTACACGTTGTTTGTTCATTAATATTTAATGGTAATTTAAAAATACTATGGACAGTTTTTCATTGATTAATAAATTAGCAGCATTACCAGTCCAAGCCATTGTAATAAACAGAACATTTATTGAAATTAAATATTTAATTATTACGTCATATATATATATATATATATATATATATAGATAGCAATCCAATGTGTTCCTTTCTTCGTGTGATCATCTGTATTAGCTATGATGGCCGTGGGGTATTCCAAAACCTTTGGAACTCTATCCGCAGCATACACGCCAACTGTCTTGACGATTAACGGGTCAAGAGCTTTTAGTAATTCTTATGTATTCATTCTATTATTATTATTACTTCAGCAATGATCGACAACGTCCTTTTCGTGTGTCGCGTAAATAGACGAAGAAGTAGCTGTACGTGCCCGCGAGTTTAGTTTGCAGTACAATGCATCACTCAATTTCTGTGCAGAATCTTGCGTTATACCTTCAGCTATAGAGTGTAACCACTTTCGTAGCACATATGCATGATTGAGAGCACAATCGCGAGTGGAGTTTATACCTTGAATGCCATGATTTAAACACATGAAGTTACCTGAATAATTTATTTTCAATTCGTCAAAATTCGGGGCATACATTTCTTCAACGTTCACAACTTCTCGACACATTACAGTCTCCAGGAATCTCCAATTGTCATGACCGCGTGTAAAAATACGTATAGCCACTTTGGCTATTTGTTGTAAATGATACTGTAGTTGTTCAATGATGATGTCACCTTCATGCCAATGAATTCCATGAAAATGATTAGAGATGTAGTCGTTAGTTCTTTTAAGTCCAGTTGCAAGTTCTTCAAATCTATGGGGTTCCTTAACTATCCAATGTTGGACGATTCTGTGTTCTAAACCAAGTACACCAAATTCTTTAGGTGTAAACTTGTTGTTACGGTCTCTCAAACCCTGAATATTGATAACGTAATCCATGATACTATAAAAAATTCACACAGTCGATCCATACTCACTTCTCAAACGTCACTGAGAGTATGAAGTTTAGCTTTTTTGCTCATCTATAGCATAAAGGCGCCGCTGTTGCTTCTTTCCCCATCCTTCTTCTCCTTCTCCACCTTCTCCTCTTACTTTTCCATCGCTTTAATGGTAGTATGCATTAAAATCCGTTATTATTTGTCTATTTAATCTATTTCCAAGACATTGTCGTATTCGGCATAAATTATACAATTGATTGTAGATTCAAGTGCTCTTTCAAATTTTACCTCTACACGAACACTACCGTGCTTGATTAAATTCCAATGAGAAACTGAATTTGCTGATAAATCAGGCGTTAGATCAAAAGCAAATAATGTGTACCCTTCATCGTAGTCCAATCGTGAGATAATTAATGCTTCGTTTAGAAAATGAATTCCAGTCCCAGAATATAGTGTATGAAACGAGTCGATAAATAATTGACTTTCACCCGTAAATCGAGGCTGCAATGGTTTGCTGGGAATCTGGACACCATCCACATAAAGAGAAATATAGTTTATATTAAAATGTTGGAAATTAAATGGATTAAACTTTCTATTTCCATCGAATGCCTTGTTATCCACAAATCCAATGATTATTCTTTTGGGTATTTGACCGAGAATAACGTTATCCAGTGTATCGCCAAGAATACCTCTATGCATTGTAAATACCTTCACCTCCACACGATTGATTGGGTATTTAGCAGTGGCTTTTGTAAGTGCATTAGCATGAGCTAGTATAACATCTGGACATATTTTAACTCGACGCACAATCAGTGAAGCTTCCTTAATGCGTATAGTAAATTTATCGTCATCTGTAAAATCCATCAAACAAAAAGCATCCTTACTCCTAACCAATCGTAATCGCAGTTCAACACCATTTAACAGAAATTTATTTTGATTAAAAACATCGCAATGCAAATGACCGAGTAAATCGACAGTTTTACCATTATGGGTAAAATACTGACGGTTACACTGACCAATATTTGCATTTACATCAGTACGCTCATACTACTCTTTGAATAATTGAACAGTGTTTCGATGTAAGCTCGGTAAGGATAAGCATTGTTTGGTAGTCAAACCAATTTTTGATTAAAGAAAACGTCTATTTGGTTAAATAGCGAATGTAACGTGTTACTTATTGCTACTACCTTCGGATACTCTGTAGCTTTAGCTGCTTCTGTTATTTCAACATTTGGCTCTATTTGCATACGAATGCTTAGCATTGTGTGTGCAAGATCGAGATAATCACTACCAGCTGGAACGACGAATTCCAACGGTCCATCGTCTGTTAGCGAAGAAACTGGTTTATAATGTATAAATTGAGAGCTTTCCACCGAAGTCTGTGTAGGTGGTAATGTAAATAAGTCTAATTCTGATTTCATGCATTCGCATGAGTTTGAGTGTAGAAAAGTCATATTAAATAATGTCTATGTAGATCCAAAAATATCGCTCACACTGCGTTATTTTATCTTCTTCCTTGGCTTATTCTTACCCGCTTTCTTTTTCGTAGATTTGCGAACACTGGCACGGCTCTTCTTCTTCTTCTTCTTCTTTACACGGCCACTTTTACTGCTGATGCGTACAGGTGAATTGTTCTTGGACGATTGACGCTTCCACTTTTTAGCGCGTATCTTATATCCTGATCCCTTCAGCATAGTGGCAATTTTATCAGCGGCTTTATGCTTAAGATTTTTACCGGACTCACGCATGCGCATATTTACAGCTTGTTTAAAATTGATTCCGTGATTTCCCACATCATCTAGTACATGCATTCCTGCTCTGATAGCTTCTTTTCCAACGGCTTTAGCACCACTCGTAATGTAAGGTAAAACTCTTCGAAATAATCCACTCAAAAAGCTGTCGATTCGACCATGACCTCGCTGATAAGTTGAACCTGCTAACACTCGACGTACTCCTCCTCCTCCTCCTCCACCATCACCACCACCGATTTGACCGGCATAGTATTATGCGTAGTAAGCCATTTTTTTCTCAGAGAATGCGCTTGAAATGTAGTGTTACGGTCAACGTCCCGTACTCGAATGGTATATGATTCCCATTTTCATCTCTTATATCTATTATTATACTCTGAAATGTGTTATTTAACAAAGGTAGATAAATTCCCGGTGCAAATTGTTTGACCACTCTCGCACCAAATTTATATTTTGAATTATCGAGTGTTACTATGCGCTAAAGGGATGCTTGAACGTCACCGACTGTGTACGGAATACAAGTATCTGAGTAAACGAAAAATTGATCAGCTATCGCTCTTGCCAAACAACCAGGTCTGTTTCCTACCAATGTTGCATTTTTTTCGACTCTACAGATGGAATCATGGGTATAAATTCCTGATTTCTATATTTTTCATTCTCAAAGCCAAATATACGTTTGACCTTTTCGCTCAAGCTGAAAAAATGAGTTTCCTTACATTCACACTTTTTATGTACATTGTAATAACCACTTTTTTTCTTTGCCTGTTCAATACGTAAGTGAGATTCAGGTATATTGTTTATAGCTTCTGTGAGATTGTTGAGATTCTCGTGGTGGAACACCTGGTGGAAATATGGCAACGTTGTATTTGTCGTTTGTCCATTCCGGTAAATATTCAGATATGTCTCTCTTTCTTGCAACTGCTATTCTACGTCCCTTAACAAACTTTATATTACTTTCGTGTTTCTGAATATGCATCATCGTGCATGGTATGCTGATTTCCGTGAGAGCAACACTCCACTTACCATGCAGACGTACTTCGTGCGATAAGTGCGTGGTGAAGCAAGATGTTGTATTTTCAGAAAAATATTTCATACTACTGTTACTCGGTAATATCAAATAAAATTCGTCCTCAGCCATGTTTAAAGTGTAACGATTTCGCTTGCTTTAATCCACGAATTAAATTTATCAGGATAGCCAAGCCAATTTACAAAAACTTGTTTTTTAACACCATGTCCCCTACTCTTGATCACACGTTCCACTTTGAATTCCTTATTTTGTGACAAACGATCATCGCCAACTCGAGCTAGTTCTTCGAGATAAAAAAATTCGTCGATTATTTCACCTTCTAAATCAGTCAATTCATAGGTGAAGAGATTTTGACGACGTGAGACACGGGTAATCTTAAAGATCTCTTCACTGTAATTCTTTTCGTAACCTTTATCGAAGGTGCCTTTCCACCGACTGATGCGAACATGATCACCCACGCTGTATATATGTGCTCTAGACTTTTTTTCTCTCACTAAGAGCTTTTTTTTCTAAATTTTTTCTTGCCACAACTGCATTACGAATATTTAGTATATTTGCATCTGATAAAAGTTTCTGACGTTCCAAATTTTTAAAATGAAGATATCTTCTTAAAATTTGTAAATATTTTTGACATTTTTCACGTTCATCGGTGGTACTTTTTGAAAAAAGTATATCGTGCATCTCAGCATCGAGACGACTTAAATTATCACCGTTTGTCTGTATCGTTGGCTCTAAAGCATTACTCGACTCTTCTACTATATGTTGTTGTTGTTGTTGTTGATGATGCTGTTGCTTCGTTACTCTCTCGTATGTTTCCTCTGGTATTTTGAGCACTTTACGAGCGTGCTCCCCATTTTACGAGCGTGCTCCATATTTTAATTTCCAGAGACTCCAAATATTTTTGACACAAGTGCACCTATAATTGGTGCAAGTAACATTGGTAAAAAAGCACCACCGTTCTGAATAAGGACGCGTTTCTTTTTTTTCCACTCTTTTTCACTGTTATTACTACTGTATTTATTTAATAATTTTCTCAAAACACTTTTATGTTTTTTTAACTTTGACTTGTGAGAGTTTTTTATTTTAACGACTCCGCGCAATACATTTAACACGCACTCGCATATGCTTTTAATGAGTTTTTTATCAGCTACACCTAACAGAGCTAAGCGCTGTTGACTATCTACAAGAGCATTCAATACTGCAACACACTTTTTTGTAAAATGCTTTGGTAGGCATCCACACCTTGTATCTTCTTCTTCAGTAGCAGCAGCACCACCATCACCACCTCCACGCTGTCTTCTACGCCGTCTACGACTATCGGTTCTCGCAGACGCTCCTCTCACTGCCATTGTTTCAATCAGACTGAAGCTTTAATCATAGAAACCTCTACTTTTATCGGAATTTCTTATTCTTCTTCTTCGGTACATATGCGTAACTCAATTTATCATCGGGAAAAACAGAGGTACGGAAACGAAATTCATCCTCGGTCGACTGTTTCAAATCCAACAAAAGATAGCCATGAGCAGTTGACGTACTATCGAGATACGCTTCTTGTAAAAATTTTGGGTCTTCAGGATAGACTTGACGCGCTAGATATTGTATTTGCGAACGATCACGTGTATTTTTAAAAATAACGAGGTAATTTGCATTTAATGAGATATCGCGTTGACCAGCTCCTTTGTGAAAAAGATTTTGTGTAATAAAAATCACACTTAAATTCTTATGATGACTTCCCTTTGTAAATAAATCGAGAATAATGTTATTCGAAGATTCTCTCATTAAATCATCGATAATTAATAATTTTTTCTTTTCATTGTCTTGCGAATAATCTGAAGCCTGAGGTAATCCCTCGTGAAATTCAACAATTTTTTTTCTACTCTCCCTACTTATGCCTCCTGGAACAAAGTCTGTCTCATACGTAGACTCCCACTCGGCATAATAGAGTAATATCCGATCAAAAGTTACACTGCACATGAGTGGAAGATGTCGAAGAAACCTTTTGACAAAAACTGTTTTACCACATCCTGTGGGTCCGCTAACGATACACGTAAACGGATGTTTGAATAGCATATCCATTTCGCCGAGTACTCACACACACACACACACACACACACACACACACACACACACACACACGAGATTTACCTTAAAATAAGCTTATGGCACGCGGGCGGGCGGTGGCGGCGGCGGCGCGGCGCGGCACACGTTAAAATAAGCTTATTAAACGTGTGCTGAACCATTAGCTAATGACCACTGTTCAAGCTAATAACCGCTGCTCAAATAAGCTAAGTTAAGCATTGAAATAAGCTTAATTTTCAAAATCAGCAGCAGCAGCAGCAACAGCGTTCTCAACGATGACAACTGCTATACTGAGTATAGCAGGATGAATAAGGTACTTTATATATTAGAAATAAATAAATAATATAAATTATTTTAATTTTTTTATTATTATCAATATCAATATATAACATTATTATACAGAAATTAATTATTCCTATAACCAAAAGGTAAAGACCTACGCGATGTTAGGTATCGTCGTTTTTTTAATACTACGCAGCATGTCTTTGATTCGTCGCGCGTTACAACTTCATGTGTTCTAGTTCGTCTAATCGCTTTGAATTTTAAGCATATTTTATTACATTCATCATTCATCTTTTCAGATTCATGATCTTCGATTGTAAACGCATCATTAACTAAATTCTTAATGCTATCAAAATTAATTTTTATACCATTCGAAAAAATTAATGAAATGTCCTTTACTTTCCAACATTCAATTTTATCATTTATATTAGGGCTTACAACTGTATAAGCATAAAACTTTGGACCACCCGAAACTAAATTATCTATATAAGTATTCTCACCATTTCTACAAAGCTCATCTGTCATATCTCCTAATTGGGAACCGATAAAAGGTTGATACTCATCCGGGGCATCATTATGCGAAATAAATATACATGAATCTGTGTCGTAATAAAGAACACGGTTACCTAAGTTTTCCAAGTATTCGTATAGTTTTAGGCGTGCTTGTGCTGTAGTGTACGCCACAATTACAACACTAGTATGCGGTGCAGGTGTTACAGCTTCATCTCTGTATTGCCAATTTACGTATAGTATCTCATCGTTTATTGCTAATAAATCATTAACCTCTCTCTCAGGATAGGTAAGAAGTTTTAAAAGTGATTCGCGTGATTTTACTACTTCAGTTTGCTTCAAATTACTTCGTTGTCCAAACTCCCCAAAACGAATTTAAACACAGTTTAGCAACTGCGCGTAAACCTGCATTTTTGTCTATGTTATTTTTATCCAAAGTTATACCCTCATCATGTTTGTACTGTTCTATATATTGTAATTTCGTTGTTTCATCCGTGCACCACGAGGGCCAACCGCTAGCCTCTTGTTTGATTTTTAAAAATGTATTTACATATTCAGTAAAAAGACCACCGGTAACGTTAACTTGATTATATCGTGTTACCTCATAGTGCCAAACTATGTAAATTTTCGTAACACTATAGCCGAGTTCTACAGCTTTACGCAACTCATCGACAACCCAAGTACCCGTGAATTCCCGCATTTTTGGGTCCTCGTGATCGCAATCCCAGTTCTTCCTCCAAAAAAAGCATCGCGAGGATTCAACGTTACACGACTCATAAGTGGATGATGCGTTACATAATCGTTGATTTCCCGATTTTCGGATTTTATTCGATCAAAAGTACATTCCCACATCTCTCGAACCTCGTATCTTAAAGATTTTATTTTTTCTATTTTTCGACAAGTATTTTCATAAGCTTCATCCATAGTTTTTCCGTAAGCCATTGTTTTAGCCCTTTTTCTATCGAAACAAATTGGACAACCGTGCGTGTAACACCCTTGGTATTCAAAGACAACACCTTTATTATTATCATCATTCGCGTTTTCAGACGGCAAAAATCCATCCACACGAAATCCTTCAGGTAGCATAAATTCACGCGCTCTCCCGGCGTGCACGATTTCACGACCAATCTCACGTTCACACTGTACTAACCATTGTAATGATTTTCGCGAATGTTTATCAGCACGACGATATCCGGCTGTAGGAATAATACCTATAGTCTTTTCGCGTAAGAAATTTTTTCTGTATACAACAGAGCATGCTGAAGCTATTGTCGTAGCCTCTGTAAACGGACAAGTATTGCCACATTTAATGCAAATTTTCCGAAATGCCATACACGAAAGTCTTAAAATTTCTACATCCATATGGCAATATTCGACTATTTCTCGTTTGAAATCAAATTCATAAGTATAGCGATTCTCCTCATACCAAGCAAAAAATTTCTTTAAGCGATTTTTAATTAATTTGCACTAAAAAGCATTTTATAATTTTTTTTAACGCAATAACGCAATATGCAAATAGTACAAAAGTAAAATAAAATTTAAAAAATGTTCAATTTGTCTGGGATCGAACTTCAATCCGTAGCATGGATGTACACTTGAACAGACATTTTTCAAAATAAAATCGGTACGAATAACCCTAAAATAAATGTTAAAAATTTTTTTAAATTATACTATGTAGAATATAAATAATAATAAAGATAAAAAATGACCGTAAAAAATTTTGACTTCAGTTGGGATCGAACCGTCATCCTCGAAGTCAATACGCGACACTGTCAGGATATATTTTCTTGTGAAAATCGTTAAAAATATTAATAAACTTACCGTTATTTTCCTCGTATTCATCCATCAAACGATGCAGTACAGGTAGATGATTAATTTTTTGGCTAATGGAAAACTCTGCTGCGCATCTAACCGCGAAGGTTGATTTGCGAAAAACGGTTGAGTACAGTACCGATATTTTTCGAGGTCCGCAGCACCGTAGCAATTTTTCAAAATTCTCTCTTCAGCTCTACAGCGCCCATACGCCTTACACGACGTCGCCAGAACAAATTACATCGACGTCGTATTAAAACACTTTCGTTAGAGAGTCTTAGCGCGATGCGTAGCAATGCACTGCGTATTCCCTCTTCAGCTTGATTGTATAAGGGCTCCATGACTACTTGCTGCTGCTCTGCAATCCTCATGACTACTACTACAACCATGAGGTGGTCACTGCGAGCCTTATATATTCTTAAAAAATCAAGGGTAGAGGGGATTTCGCTTGGATGCATTTGATATGTCATGTATCAAATGAAATTTTCCATATGAGACATCCTGTTTGATTTTGTATGAAAATATATTTATGTGAAAAGAAGACGCCGCATCCTGTGATAAATACAACGCTCGCAAATAAGTGCGAAAACGATAGCAAGTTATTTTTACCACTAAGGTAACAGGATTACACTTGCATAAAAATTCGACGCTACATCCTGTGATAACCAGGACTCATCTTGCATATCGTATAAAATCAAGACGTTATTTTCTCGTCTGAAAAAATAAAAAAAGTTTTTACGAAGCCAACGGTCTTCAAATCTGCAGCGTGCTCAATTAAGATTTACCATGAGACGAAACATCCTGCGATAAGCAAAGGTTTCTCTCTCTCGAGTCAAGCCGAGCCCTGAATTGTCTAAACATCCTTTATGATTCTCGCTAGTCGCAAGAATATCGGATGTGAGGATGAAGCGGCCGATTTTCGACGCACACGTGCCCTTATCGCCAAAGCTTAAATATCAAGTTCGGAATTATACGGGACTGGTAGATGACTGATCTCTTATACATCATCAGTCTCCATCGAGCAGTCACCGGTGCAAGATGTCTCTTCAACTGTTATCTTCACGCGCAAAAATTCTAAAGTACAGAATCAAAATCGAAGAATTACAAGTGAAGCTAGATCGGTCTAGCAGACTTGTAGTAAAGCAACGCGAGGCGTACGATCGCTATCACGATTTACGCGAACGAGCAAGACGGGCGCTAGTGAAAGAGGAAGCAAGGATGAATAATATCATCCAGATTAATAAAAAAAAAAAAAAAAACAGCTTCAAGAATCGCTTCGAGTGTATCGACGTGGGTGACAAGTGCGATGAATGCTTGGCCTTGTTTTACATGAAAACGAGGCAAACGGCCTGCACGATCTGTGATAGGTGCCGATATCTGCTGTGCACTAAGTGCAGCAGAAAGCATAAATGCTCAGCAGCAACAGCAGCATCGTCAGCGCCTCCACCGTTGCCACCTTCAACGGGATATTTGTGTGTGATGTGTGGCTCGACGAGTAGTTGTGCGTGTATCCCATCGCCGACACCGTCTGAAAACACGAAATATAGAAAGCAGCCATCGCCGCCGCCGACTCTATCATCCGAAGCACGTGAGAGTGAAATGTTGGCTGTAAAAATAGAAATGCCATGGGAAGCTGAGGAGCATCCGTCACTACCTTTTTCATCTGCTGCTGCTACTACTGTACACGAGTCTCACTTCGAAATGTTGCCTGCGGTGAAGAAAGAAACAACTTCGGGAGGCAAGGAGCAGCCTCCGCTGCCTCTTTCAACTGCTAGCGCATGTGATGACTTTTCATGTTCAGCAGACATCGAAATGATGGAGTTGCAACGAACAATGTCTTCGGAAGCTCAGGAGGAAGAGCTAGAAGACTTTCATTTGGCGTACTCCTCAGAGGACGAGGCTCACGAGCAGGAGAAAAAAGCCATAAAAGAGGAGTCATGCGATATTGAATTTGAGGCCTACGAGCACGCGGGTGTAGTTATAAAATTAGAACAGTGCTCGGGGGATGATTACATCGACGTTATCAATTAAAAAATATTAAAATCAGTGTAGTTTTTAAGGATTAAAATAAGTGTAGTTTTAAGTGACAATAAAAACTATAGTGAACATTAATAATACATCAATTTAGTCGACATATAAAAAAAGGTAAAAATTTATATTCTATATCCAATAATTTTTTAAAAATAATAATATTTATAATATTTTAATAAAATAATAATAACAGTATCTTATTTTAAACGATTGAGTAAGAGAGAAAGAGATAAAGAGAGAGAGAGAGAGAGAGAGAGAGAGAGAGAGAGAGAGAGAGAGAGAGAGAGGTAGAGAGTATTCGCAATACAGTGATTAGTCATCGTCATGGAGAGGAGGAAAGAAAAAGGGGGGAGAGAGAGAAAGGCCGAGAGAGGGAGAGGAAAAGAGAGAGTATGCTACGTTTTTTCTGTGGTGTGCGCTATACTACATCAGCTGATACCGTTGCAAGTTCTCGGACTGACGTCACATAGCACAAACACAGCTGTACTCGGATCTCCTCTCTCCCTCTCTCTTTCTCATCTGCTTTTTATGATTATCATATTTAACTGTTATGGAAAAATACAAAAAAATGACGTCGTCACTGTCGCATCATTATTTTATATATTATTTACAAGATAAGCTATCTTAATTGTTTGTTTACAAGATAAGGTATCTTAATTGACTATTTACATGATAAGCTATGTTAATTTTTTACAAAGTAATGGTCAAGGTCGCATACCAATAATTATAAATACGTATGTTTGTGTAGAGTATACAAAACGTTAAGATTTATCTTAATGGTTTGTTTGCAATAAACAAAATATGTATTTATAATTATTGGTATGCGACCTTGACCATTTCTTTATTACTTGTAAAGTACCGTCATTGTTTATTATTGTGGTAAAGATATCTTGTTTGTTTATGTAAACATGATATCTTTATCTTAATTACACGTGTATAAACATGACACCTTACCTTTATGACTTGTTTACATGATAAGATAAGGATGCGCCAGTGATGACGTCATTTGTTGTGTCTCGCCATAACTGCCTATATACTACTCACCACCTAGACCTCGTCATCGGCCACCCTGTACACCTAGACACCGCCCTCGAGTGATCGAGTGATGTATTTACCTAGACATACAAAATTACGGAGAGCACCACCTAGAACTCGTCATCGACCACCCCGTACACATAGATACCGTCCTCGAATTATTTCTACACCTAGACACTAAAAACTACATGTAAGCAAGCATGCAGAAAACCGATGAGAAAGCAATATCCATCTGTATCCAGAGGAATAGAGAGAGCTGAGACCCGAAAGAGCGTACCACGCGAAATCATAGGCTACAGCTTCAGGACTATCGTGGATACGCCAGTTAGAGAGAGAGAGAGAGATTTTTTTTAGATTTTATTTATTTAATGATGGTAATTAATTCTTGTGGAATAGTTTTGAAATGCTCCAATCACATTGCAGGATTGATAAATTCTAACTAATCAAAAGCATAATTTCGAAAACGTTCCACGAGAATTGACTACCGCTAAGTGCAAATGAATTTATTCAATACAGCCAACATTTTATAAAAGTAGTTATAGCTACTAATACACAGGACCAGTTTTAAAATTGTAGAATAAAATGGAAATAAATTTTAAATATTAAAAAATGTTTTCAAACTCTTTGTAATTATTTGATAAAAGTATTAATCATATTAAGAAAATATAACAATAAAATAATATTAATTAACATTTTTTTATTCACATTTAGAATAAAATGTAAATTGTAGGATTATAACATTTATATTCTGTACTAAAATGTAATACATAATACAATATATACTTTTATATTAAATAATAATATCTTAAATCCCTAGCAAAAAGAAAAATCAAAACAACTGAAGGAAAGAGTTATAAACTGCAAATGACAGCAGAAAAATGTCGGAATTAAGACACAGATAACAATAATCTTCTGTTGTCTTTAGTTTTATTTAGTTTGCTAGAGTTTTTTTCAGTTGGTTTCAGTTTTTTTCAGGTATAAAATTTTACAATTTTGTAAATGAGTAAAAAATTAATAGAACAGACAATAACTATTCACAAGCGCAGACAACAGAAGACAACAGTTTTTTCATAGTTTAAAACAGTTTTCTTTATTTTATGATTGTTACCTTCTACATTCACTAATTTTTTTTAATCAAAAACAATTTTAACAGTTCTTATTGAACAATCTCAAGTAAGATCTTCAGTCAAAATTTTATCTGTGATTTTGCATATAGATTTAAAAACCATCCTCACCATTCTGTATCTCAGTATTATAATTATGATTTCTTTTCTGAAAAGTTATTCAAACCTTTAAGAAATTGTCTAATGTTTATAGCTTACAAAAGTTGTATTGTATTTTTATCAATATACGCTAATGAATTTAGTGAAATCAGTTTTAAAAATGTCAAGTGTTAAAAATCAGTACACTGACAAAAATCATTACTTATTCCAAGAAGAATAAATCTCACTATAACTTCAAGGTGAAAATCTGCTTTGGGTTTCATTATTCTCTTACATCTCATCTGAATGTTCTAGAACTAATCCAAATTATTTTGTGCAAAAAATGGGCAAAATCATAAATATAAAGAAATCAAGTAAATTCCTCCTAAGTATATCCTGGTAGCAAATGGTTGATAAGTTCTGGCCCGTTCCCTAGCTACTCGGTAGAAATAAAACCCAGAATCCGTCGAGAAATATGCGTAGTTTCTACGCTGAATTCCGAGTAGCAGAGGTTTTCTTAATTTTTTGCGCATGCGCGTACGTTTCAGGCCAGGCACAGGCATACTAGAAGTATATGACGCGTTTTGTAGAGGTTGTCTGCTATGTTATACAGCAGAATAGCATAGCAGACATAACTACAGTTCTTAGTTTTAGTGAATGTTGAATGATGAATATTTAGCCTATTAATTCATCTAGAATGATTTTGAAGGGAAAATATGATTTTCAACGTGCCCATTTAGAGTGAAACCTAACCCTACACATGCATACTGTCATATATGACAGTATGTACAAGCATGCTGTACTAACTGACTTTGTGTTGTTCAAGTGCAATTACTGTGTGAAAAGTGTCATGGATGCTCAAAGTCACCAAAGATAAGGTTTGCACAGTTATTTCAATCTCATCAGTATGCGAGCGCAGTCACTGTCAACCACCAAATCTCTCATAATCGTGCTAAATCCATGATATTGAAGTTTGATGTCTGAAGAAACAGCCTACTATCTAAGTTTTCATTTAACAGTCTTGGTTCGGCTTTGCACCCTGAACCCTATGGCTTTGGCGGCAAAGATGCAGGTGGGTCAGCTAGAATGAATTCAACTCAATATATTGTTACAACATGCCAACACAAATTAAGTTGCAAAATTTCAGATCTCGAAGTATGATAGTTTTCAATTGAGAGCCAAAATAAAATTTTTATTGATTAACAATATATTGAGTTAAATTCATTCTAGCTCATATTAATTTGACTTTCATGTACTGCATTTTTTGACGCCAGGTTAACGGCGTCAAAAGGACTTAAAAGCGGATTCTAGCCACACGTACTATAAATAATATTATGATTCCAAAACTACTTACTATTTTTTTGAATTATTGAATTTAGCTTTGAGATTTTTTCTTTGCAACAAACATGATATATTTGAAGATTTTTGCGACAACATCCTGATAGCAAGGCTCCTTAGATTATAATGAAAAAATATTGTAATTTTAATTAATATTATCTAATAGATTCACACCTTAAAAGTAATAATGCCAGTGTTTCATCGATAGACTTTAAGACAACGGGACGGCAGTAAGCATTAAAAGAATAATTTTGAAGAGTACAACCATCTTATTTTTAATATAAGATGAAAATCCGATTTGTGTTTAAATGATTCTTCTATATACTTATGAGGAATTTACTTGATTTCTTCATATTTATGATTTTGCTTATTATTTGGACAAGATAATTTAGATTAATTTTAGAATATTCAGATTAGATGTGAGAGAATCATGAAACACAGCAGATTTTCACCTTGAATTTATAGTGAGATTGATTCTTCTTGGAGTAAGTAATGATTTTTGTCAGTGTACTGATTTTTAACATTTGACATTTTTAAAACTGATTTCACTACATTCATTAGCGTATATTGATAAAAATACAGAAAAACTTTTGTAAGCTATAAACATTAGACAATTTCTTTAAGGATTGCATAAATTTTGAGAGGAGAAATCATAATTATAATACTAATTGTTAGTTACTGTTACTGCTCCAAAAAGACATTTTCCATGCAAACATTCTTAATCGAATATTGTATACAAAAATGTAGTATACAATACTGATCATCATATTAAGGCTTTATTATGTACGTAAATTTAAATGCAAGCACACAATACCTGCAATAAATTCTGTTAAAATGTTTGCATGATTCCTGTATGGATTCTGCAGTGGATGATGCAGTTTCTACTGTTACATTTTCTGCTGAATTTCTTCATAAGGGGACAGGCCCGCGTCGACGCCGATGAAATGTCAAAGACAATCGTTACCGCCATACAAAGACTGGAAAGAGCAAGCGACTACCTAGAATAACAAATTAAGAACAAAGTATATATTTTTTTACTTAAACATGCATCCTGTTTAAGAAAACTAATTTCTGTAATATAGAATTCAACGGAGTGACAGAGATAAAGAGAGGTCAAATTACCGCACGCGCGGCAATCGCGAAAAAAATTTGGAATACTTATAGAATAATGAGAAAAACAAGCTTATCCGACGTCGATGCTGATGCTTTCGAAAATTCTGATGATACCGTACACCAGTTGTACTGAAGATTTCCGTAGCTTCTGCAGAAAACGGTTCGTGAAAATTTTCAAGTATAAACAAGACTAAAGTGACCTTGACTACCGTTGATTCATTAATGCATGCAACTTCAGTGTTGTTTGGACTTTGAAAATTTTTACGAGTCATCATCTATGGATGCTATGAAGATTTTTAACGAAGCTAGTGTACGGTTTAATCGGGATTTTTGGGAGTATAATCATCCACGTCAGATAAGTTTTGTCCTAATAAGCTTTGAGTACTCAAAATGTTTTTTCGCGATTGCTGCACATGCAGTAACCTTTTAATCCGTCTGTATCTCTGTCACTCCGTTGAATTCTATATGAAAATTAATTTTCCTAAGTAGGATGCATGTTTAAGTAAAAAGAATATATATTTGGTTTTTAATTTCTTATTCTAGGCAGTCGCCTGTTACAATGCCGCTACCCTAAGCGGGTCTTGGGCGTTGTCGTCCAGATCGGACGGGTGGGTGCCTATCACCACTACACAGCGCGTCCTTAGGTTGCGTATAGAGGAACAGCCCCTGAGAAAGAGGTTAGCTGCAAATAAATTGAATAAGCAGCCGCGGACAGCCGATAGGAACAGGCGTGGGTGTGATGAGCCCCCACTGTCGAACGCATTCATCTAGAAACACTACGCAAGCACCACAACAAAAAAACACTTCACATTATCTCTTATCTCTCAATCTATCTCTTTCATCACACATTACAAAAATGGGCAAAAATCCTGCTGCCGAGGAGGATGCGGGAGCGATGACAACTGCCCCGAAAGGGCATGTGTAGAATGATTCGTCACCTGGTCTTACGCGGTAACGATGCCAGCGAAGGCGCGCTGCCTTGCAGGGGGGCGTTAGGATGCGAGAAGGAAACCGTAGTGTGTCTGACGACGAATTGAGACTGTCCTCGTCAAAGTCGGAAAGCTCTCATACTTAGTTCTAGAGAGGTATGGGGGTTATCACCTCTAGAACGGTGGACTCACCTGCGATCGGAACAGGATCCGAAGCGCGCGGGTTTAACATATTATCATGGCTCAAAAAAATCAAATCCGAACCAAAAGGGACTTAAGGGTCGGAACTTGGAATGTTCGCAGTCTATACAGAGCAGGCGCGTTTAAAGAACTCGTAAAGGAAGCTGATAGGTACAATCTAGATTTGGTAGCAATACAGGAATCGCGGTGGCCAGATGGCGGAGTACTAGCATCGGGTAACTTCGCGTACCTGTATGGGGCCGGGAGTGGGGGATCTCTAGGCACCGGATTTCTCGTAAGCAAAAGCATCATACATTCGGTTAAAAGTTTCAAATCCGTCAATTATAGGCTCTCGTACATCATTATCGAAGGTGAATAGTATAGATATGTATTTATTAATGTGCACTCTCTTACGGACGACAAAGAAGAAGAAGCTAAGGATCTCTATTACGAAACTTTAGAGCAGGTAATCGACCAGTTCGCGGCTTACGACACAAGAATAGTATTAGGCGATTTTAATGTTAAAATAGGTAGGGAGGAAATGTTTAGGCCTACTATAGGGAAGGAAAGCCTGCACGAAGCCAGCAATGATAACGGTATTAGGGTCATAAATTTCGCGGCGGCAAAAGATCTAATAATCAAAACTACGTGTTTTAAGCACAAGGACATACACAAGGCAACGTGGACATCGGCGGACGGGGCCACGCAGAACCAAATTGATCATTTCCTCATTGAAAAAAGGGCTTACAGAGGGGCAGATTGCGACTCGGACCACTTCCTAGTAGTAGCCAAATTAAGAGCTAGACTAGTAACGAATCAAAATAGTAAGCGAGCAAACAAGGTAGAAATCTTCGATATTAAGAAGCTACGAGTTAGAACAGAGCGAATTAGGTACCAGATAGAAATTAATAACAGGTTTCAGGCACTTGAAGAAGCAAACACATCGCCGGAGGGGAATGACGAACCGAATAGCTTATGGGGGGAAAGTATAAAGTACTGGGTAAAAAGAAAAAGCCAAAGAGCAAACCATGGTTTGACGAAGAGTGCAAACTCTGGTTTGAAAGGCGCAAAAAGGCTAAATTAGATAGCTTACAAAATAGAAGCGATAGGACCGTAGAAGAGTATTCTAACGTAAGGAAACAGACGAGCGCGATCTACAGAAATAAGAAGCGGGAGTATCAAAAGAATCTTATTAGGAGAATAGAAACTAACAATAAGGAAAATAACCCACGCGAAATGTACAGAGGGATTAACGCCATCAGAAAGGGTTTTAGGAGTAGAGCGCAATTGATGAAGGACGAAAACGGGGACCTCGTAACAAATGACAACGAATTACTGTCGCTGTGGAAAATATATTTCGATAAATTATTAAACGTGCACGAAAATAGAGAAGAATAAGGAGACGAAATTCACACTGCTGAACTCCACGTGGAGGAACCGAGCTACCAAGAAGTAGAGGCCGCGATTAAAAAACTAAAAAACAATAAAGCCGTGGGAAATGACTCTATAACAGCTGAGTTACTCAAATATGGGAGCGTCGAGCTCACTTTCAAAATCTATAAACTAGTATGTGCCATCTGGAAAAATGAAATAATACCTGAAAATTGGAAGGAATCTATCATTATACCGATTTTTAAAAAGGGGGATAAGACAGACTACAATAACTATAGGGGTATCTCACTTTTAGCAACGTGCTACAAAGTTCTGTCAAACGTAATACAAGCTAGACTCACTCCATTCGCGGAAGATATAGTAGGAGATTATCAGTGCGGATTTCAGCGCAACAGATCGACGAGCGATCAAATGTTTACCATAAGACAGTTGTTAGAGAAAAAGTGGGAATTTTGTGAAACCATACACCAACTATTTATAGATTTTAAAAAAGCGTACGACTCTATTAAGCGAAGCAAAATGTATCAAATTCTAGTACTTCTCGAGAACCCTTCACGATACGCGATGGTTTAAAACAAGGGGATGGGCTCTCTACGGTGCTGTTCAACTTAACGTTAGAGTATGACGTTAGAAAAATGCAGGTTAGCCAACTTGGCGCAACGCAAGCTTGGAACAACGCAGATACTAGGCTACGCAGATGATTTGGATATACTGGGGGATTGTAGGGAAACGGTAGCAAGAAACACGGAAATCCTCATAAAAGCGGCAGAGTATACAGGGTTAGAAGTGAGTGAATCAAAAACAAAGTACATGATTGTGGATAAACTAGGCATCTGCAGAGGGGAGGGAGATCTCAGAGTTAGGGATTTTACTTTTGAAAAGGTTAGCGAATTCAGGTATCTGGGTACGACCATAAATGATAGAAACGAGATTAATGTCGAAATAAACAAGAGACCATTCGGGTAATGCTTGCTTCTTCGCCGTGAGTAATTTACTTAAGTCGAGGCTGTTGTCTAAAAACGTTAAAATAAGAATATACAGGACAATAATACTGCCGGTGGTTATGTACGGGTGCGAAACGTGGGCTCTCACTAAGCAGGCGGACAACCGTTTTAGGGTATTTGAAAATAAAGTCTTGCGAAAAATATACGGACCGAAGAAAGATGAGGAAAACGGGGAATGGAGGAGACTATACAATGATGAGTTACACAATCTGTACGCGTCACCAAATATTAACAGAATAATAAAGTCGCGCAGATTGGGATGGGCAGGGCACGTAGCGAGAATGGGAGACGACCGTACGGCAGCGCGTGTCATGAAGGGCAGTCCGATGGTAACGCGACCTCTAGGTAGACCTAGACGTAGATGAGAGGACAACGTAAAAGCGGATCTAGTAGAAATAGGACGGGTGGTTGTCGATCGGAGAGGTGCATCTTGGGTGGGGTTGACACAAGATAGGGCACCGTGGAAGGCTTGCGTAGATGAGGCGATGAACTTTCGAGTTCCAAATGCCACGTAAAAAAAAAATAATAAATAAAAGTAAAGTGGGGTTTTTGAGCCCGAGTGTTAAGTTTGTAGAAAGTCCACTAGTTCTTAATATTCATAATATATATGTTCATTCATATAGAATTGAACGATCGAATGGACTTACCTGTAAGTGAAACCTTGAACAGTTTAGTTGAAATGAGTTAAATTATAATTTCACTTACTAAATCTTTGTACAACTCGCTTTCAACAGTAAGTTTGAGATTAAACTCATCAAAATCTTGCAACACTTTCAAGGGCAGATTCAATTTATGCTTTTCAGCTAGGGTTGCTAATGGCATTATCCTATAATCAGCAGCGAAGGGTCTGTTATTGACAGTCCATGTCTTCAGTTCATCGATGTCTTTTTGCATATTGATTAATTTCACATCGATTCCTTTCACTTTAGTGTCTAAAGCTGCATGAGGAAAATGTTTAATGTAAATTAGGTTTTATTCGAATAGTCAAAGAGTAAAAACCCACAAATTTACCTTCAAATTTCTGCTTAAAAACTTCCAATAATTCTGTAAAAATTATAAAAATGTTAATATAGTGCAATGAAAAAAAATTTTGAAGAGTACGTACTTGAATTTTGCTTATCAAAATGATCAATGATAGACTGTAAAAGGTTCTGAATATCTTCTTTAGTAGTGAACATTGATAGCACTTCTGTAGCTAGATTGTCTACTAATACTTCTTCCGCTGCAGGTGCTATCTCCAAAACCCCTTTTTCTGCGATCAAACTTGCAGTTTCATTTACAGCAGCAATATTATTATTGTCATTGTCGAAAACTAGAAATAAACTCATATTATCATTAGATAAGTAAAACATTGTAATTTTTAAGAATCTTACTGAGGAGTATCTTACCCGGAGATGATATTGATTCTGGATTTAGTTTTAAGGGTGGTACTTGATCAAGAATTTGATCTATGTCGTAATTTGCCATTAGCTTGTCTGCTTGTTTACCCCCATGCTTGCATTGTCACTTGCCACATTCTCAATCGCATATTCCTTGGTTGTGTTGTCCACTTTTTTGTTAGGTTTGAGTATTGTCTTCTGCGATAATGGCTTAATCTTTAAGAAATCCAATGCTGCTTTGTGCGAATCTGTATAAACAGTAAAACATTATCGAGCAATATGATTAAGTACAGATGATAAGGCAATAGTTAAACTTACCAAACGTATTGATAATTTTGCATTGAAAGAATGGCCAGCTTTCAGGGGGATCAACATGAGGTTGTTTTAGAAAATCGCCTAATAAGCATCTGTCCTCTTTAGATATTATGCGTGTGTTGTTGCGTTGCGCATAATGCGTTGTATTATGCGTGAAACCATTCCCTCTGAAAATTTCCACCACTGCATACAGAGGTTTAGGATTATGCATTTCTTTAGCCATCTTCTGTAAATTTATACAATATTATTACATTATGGTAGTCAGTGCAATCTTAAGAAAAATTTGTTGGTTATAATTATAGTTATTAATTACTAATGCGTCAACTTGAAGAAATTTGATTCTTTAGATTTAACTATTATAAAAGAACAACTCACAAGTATGTACAAATCCTGAGACCGAGTGATGTGTGTCGTAATCTAATAAAATTTCCGAAACGTTGTAATTGCGTCCAAGAAATGATCGACAGTTAATGCAAAGATGCATTCGGTAATAGAAAATCGAGTTTGCCGTAGCGTCTCCTTTTCGAACATACCGCTGAATGTTGAACGTGAGTTGTAGGAGTCTAAAGATGCGCGCGCATACGGATGGGTAGAGCGCGGTCCGGAATTACGGCAGGAATCCGGTCCTGATTGACTGCCTGAACATATTGATTTTTTGATAGGTTAGGTACACTTACATCAAATTTTCAAATAATTTTGTATATTTACCTTGTATGAATAAATAATTACACTTTTTCCCCACACACTGAATTCTTATGAATATATTAATTCATATGCAAAGTTGGTATTGCGTATAATTCCCCTATTTCTCCGGCTAATTCAAAAATTTTAAGCAGAATCATTTTGCATTTAATATTATTACTAACTTTGTCTTCGACTGTGACTGCACTTTTCTTCATGACTACTTTATATATATTCAAACTAGTTGAATTTGAGGGATATTCTAATCCTGGGCCGATAACTGTCAGCTTTTTTCCTTTCAAAGTAGGATTGTTAACAGCGTCAGACATATCACTGCAAGTGATACTAGAAATAAGTACTATATTATTATTATTCAATAACACTGCGTTGTTTGGCGATTTTGTAGTTATTATAAAGTTAGAAAATTCAATTTTTTTAATGTGCACAGACTTGTCGTCATCATCCTTTTTGGCAATTTTTTTTTGATGTTGTGATATTGAATTTAGTAAGACCACTTGGTCGTTTTTCTTGAAATTTGTAATCCTCTTCCAATCTAAACAGCATGAAAGACAAGATTTTAATACTTTCAATAAATTAATATTAGAAATGAATAAATAAATATGAATACGAACCTGCGACATAATTGAGATAAAGGTCTATTACCAGATTTCAAATACTTCTTCATTTTTCCTAATGAATTCTCAAAAGAAAAAGCTGAAACATCTGTTAGGGGACAGTCGAAATGTCTAACATCATCAGCTAAATGTGTTAAACAGTGCATGTTCAGAACTAAAGCATCTGTTCCATACAGTTGAGAAGTACTTGCTAACGTGGTGAATTTCTTTAAATAAATATCTACATTATCCAAATGTTCTTTGTATAAATTCTTGCAGCTAAGTATTCGACATGCTATACTCAGCAATAAAAAATGTTTATAATATGTACTGGGAAGCACATCCTTTAAAACAAACATACCACAATATAACAAAAAAAAAAAAACGATATTCTGTTGCTTTCCACTTTCCAAGTTCCCCTAAGGACCTTGTAGTTCGCTGAAATTCGACTGGAATTTGGCTCGACAAATTCATCATTCGCTGTGAAGTTCTGAGTACCTGCTCTCTATTTAGGATTTTGGTTGATAACTTCGTCCAATATTCTGTTAGTAATCTTTTCATGACACCTAAGCAACCAAGGTGCATGAAATCTAACGTAAAACTATTTATCATATCAATTGCAGGTTCAATCTCTGTTAATGGTGACACTCCATGATGATGATCCCTGTTTTTTTGGTCTCGAAATGACTGGTTTGTTCTTAATTCACAACATTCATCTACTGGAAAAACTATTTTATTGTTTTCTCTACATCCAGAAACGGTACAACGCTCACAAGCATAATAGCCTGTATGGCCTTTTATACACTTGACAAATGCTCGAGCAGGTCTCTCACATATGAAGCACATAACTTCAATATCAAAATTTCGTTCAAGAATTTTAATTCCATTCTTCAGAAGATCATTCAATGCAGTGATAAAATCTTGCAGGAACAGGTCTGCAGAACTTGGTTTGCCTATACCACAGTGTACTGCAATTTCAAAAGGTTGATACAAATTTGTTTCTTCGTAAACTTTTCCCAAAATTGGCCAAAATTCTTTTGAGCTGGAATTGAAAAGTGGCAAACAATCCACATGAAATTGGAGCTTTAAAATATTGTCTTTGTGTAATTAAGGATTCACAATACGCTGTACCTGATGACCAATTTCAAAATAGACGTACTCAGATTTATTAGTACTGCTATTGGGATCAAACTTACGAATTTTATACGTTTGATGAGAAATCGTATTAAACAATGTTTTGGAGCAGAGTGGCAGCTCCGGATGATATGGATTTAGTATTTTCAAAAGTTTATCTAAATGATTATAAGGAGGCAGAATCTCTTTAGACCATATGATTAAATCCTCTTTCAGAGTTTTTAACTTTGTTACACCGCCATGAATAATTTACTGGAGCACTCACTAACACTGTTTAAGTCATATTCACTGCAATTAGAATCTGAATCTGGATCATCATCAGAGGAAAGTTCATCAAACTTTTTTTCTGAGTTACATTCAAGCGAGTACTGATTCATTGCTGTAATATCTGTTACAGCATCATGATGTAATTCTTTATTTTCCAGCAAATCCGCACTTACTTGCGTTTGAACAGAGAACATTTCTTCTTCACATTCAGTTTGTAAACGCATCATTTTCCCATCGTCATTCGGCTTTTCATCGACTTTTCTTTTTGTATGATAGTTACGATTTCTTAGTTTCCTGCTCTGTGCAACTCTATACATAATGAATGTCCGTATTTCCTCTATTATCAAATATACTTTTAATATTAACAATATTTATTTAGCTGATGCTATCGATGCACTTACTCACAGTACTATGCTATGTTACACAGGTTATGTTGCATTTTTTAAGGACTTGCTCCGGCAATAATATGGCACTAATACGTGGTACAGAAAACTTTCAGCATTAAGGGAGTGTTCCGGCAACTGTACGGTGCTGATTAGAAAAGAATTTTTTAACAGAAAATCCGGAGCAGGACCGGATTTTGGCGAGGTATAATGCCTGATGTAGCGCCTGAAGTTTTATACAGGCGAGCCTGATCAGGGCCTAATTAAAACTAAGGTTATCCGGATTGGCTTTCTACTCAGGCACATACAGCCATATTTACAGCACGCGAATTATAAAAATGTTATTGCGATTGCAGGCGCGCGAAATTTAATATTAGAATTATTTTCAGTTTTCTTTTTATCCGTCAATCAGTATTATTTTAGTACATCATTCTATTTACCTAAGTTTATAGTCACAAATCCTGTTGTTTATTCAATAATTTCATAGCAATTTATTACTATGATAATCACCACAACGCCAGCATATTGTATGAAATATCAAAAAATTCCTCGCGTACACGCAATTATGCGAAGATGTGAGGACTGCGACAGTCACTATCATAGCAACTGCCACAACTGCTCATTAGTTAAAGGTACTGATTGTATCTGGCAAGAATGTCGCGAACATAAGTTTTCTCTTCCATAAGTAAAATAGAACGCACAAACATTAGATGATATTCATCGGCATGCAACCTTGTGGTTTCTATCGATAATTAGTATAAACGATGAAAAATTACTACTTTAGTGTTGTTAATGCGTCCGTATTAGGACTAAGGGTTTGAATTATGGTACCAGCACGTCATTTTCCTTCATACTAAAACCAAGTAAAAAAGTCCTTAAAAACTATTGTGCGTTTAAGGCTTCTGAAGATAAGTAAAATGACTTTTCTGATCATTTTACCTCCATCAATTGATAATAACAAAAGTATGACAAATTACTGTCATGGTTTATGCGTGTGAAACGATACTTTTGGTTAGTATTATATTGTTAAATTGTGAACTAAGGAAAGTACTTCGAAAAAGTAAAAGAGTCCTCTAATAACTTTATTAAGAGGATTCAAATTTAGTTGAGGAACAAACAATATTCTTGTATAAGATAATGAATATTACATTGCAAACTCAGCGGTATATTCTGAATAATTAGAATTTTCAATTAAGTCAAGTCAAATTGTCAATCTCGTGGATTATTCTAAATAAGTTTATTTATAACCCCTTACTCAACTGTTATAAATAAGTGATTATATGGAATGAAATATAAAATACGAACCGTTTGTTTCAATTGATTCTTCATACTTCCACTCATCACTATAAGAATCATTTTGCACATTAAAAATTAATTGTGGTGTCAGATTCATCGAATTACTGCTACTATCAACATCGACATCATTACGCAAATCAGAAATATTTATTTCACGACTGCTATCATCTCGAACTGTAAGAAACAAAAAAAATTGAATTAATATTCAAAAAAAAAAATTGTTTACAGACATAAACAAGATTTTATTCTAATTGCTTATTTTTGGAACAAACCTTAAGGGGATGTCGTCCCAAAAAAAACTGTTTTTCTATTACATAAAACTTTTTGAATGAAGTTTGCAAATGAAAAACCGAGTC
>JAZHPH010000191.1:201748-239728 GCA_037356405.1 Nasonia oneida | reverse complement strand
CATAATTTTAAATATTTTAATATTTCAACACTAAAATATGTATATATTTATGGATAACAAAGGCTTCAACGTTATTTACAGTTCATGAATAATACTTTTCAATCTTTTCAAAATTTTTATCAATTATTTATTCATTAATTTCCGTTTTACCCCTCAGGAGTACTTCAGCAAATATACATTATTCTAGTCACATCCGGTTCATTGTCGGTTATTTTCGGTCACTTCCCGGTTATTTTGTATTTTTTCCTATTACTTCCGGTTCACTATCGGTTCACTTCCTGTTCACTTTTGGTCGACTTCCGGTTCACTCACGGTCTACTTTTGGTCTACTTCCGGTTACCCCGACCCCTAAGGAAGCGTAGTTTTGGGGATAAAGTGAACTTATAGCCGGAGACTACCAGAGACATTTTAATATAATAGAGGATTGTTAGACTATAAAATTAGAAGTCTTTCCCGATCGTTGTTCAGGCCATAACTAATCGAAGCCAGCGATTAAGCTCGGCGGCCTAACAATCCGGAGCTGATAAGAGGGGAGCCCCCGCTCTAGGTAAAGTTCAGTCTAGGAGTCCGCGTCTGCTTGCGACTGCTGCGGTGGTGGTAATGTGTTGGAACTCTCACATACATTTACCAATTTACTAATTTATCCAATAAATGACAACTAAAAGAAAAAACTGCACAGCAGAAACTTTCCAACGTTTAGTGGCTCGGCTGCTACGATGAAGTTTGAATAATCTTGTAAATAAAACCATATTAGAACAATATAAAATATTCACTGTCACGCACGTGTTATTTAAACACATATTAAATTATCGATATTATATCGCGCACAATCTCGCGCATGCGTAGACTATTGTTTTTTTTGAAATTACCCATTATACATGTATATATTTAAATTATACTATATATTATTATAAACACAATATACTTTGATAGCGAAAAACGTTTTAAAATGTTTTAAATCATGTAGCTTGTAAATGTTGATACGTTTGTGAATGTTAAAGAAATGTTTTATTAGCATTTGAACAACGTTGGAAATGATCGCTATTCGCTATTAATAAAACCATGAACCTTTTTATAAAACATTTATATGGTATTTCAAAAACTGGTAACTGAAAATTTGTCCCACTTGCCCGCTTATGTGCAGCACGTTTTAAATAATTTTATCGATAAAACAGGAAAGTATAAAAATTGTATATAATTATTAGGGCGTATCGAATTTTTTGTACACAATTTGGCGACTTGTCATAGTGCAGAAATTTTAGTACTTATATCAAATAGAACGTTCCTAGAATTTGGGTGCGTATGTACGCGAACGTACGCGAATGTACGTCGATATATGTCGTTGTACAGTATCGTGCCGAATCCTACATTTTAAGTACATTTACAAACAAGGATTTAGATTAGCATGTACGGCAAAATATGCAAACGTACGCGAACGTATGCGAATGTACGTGAACGTACGCGACCATACGTAGATGTAGGTAAATGTTACATATTATAAATAAAGGGAGATTAATTAAAGTAAGTCAAGTTTATAACAATATTTTTGCAAACATAATATAACACCAACCCAAAATTGTTATGTTCAATGATGAGCTCAGTTTAATATTTATGAAACAGGTATAGTAAGATACGTAATATCTTACTACCGTGATACCTAGTAACTACACAAGAATAGTTTATATCTGATCAATACATTATTTAAGTTTTTAGTTAGCAATTATTTGATACAGAACTTAATTGATCCCAACAATTCTGTGTTTGTTATATTATAAATAAAATAATATTGTATAACTCATATTATTTATGATACTCTAATTTACTTTATTCGATTGTTCATATTTCTTCTTAGATCTGTAATTTTGTTTTAATCGAAATTATTATGTTACGTACTATCATTGACATACACTGTAATATAGAATAAATCAAACTCGGCTAACCATTTGCATTTGTTGAAAGTTAATATTTTTGAGACATTACATTTTTTTCAATCAAACTTAGAAGTTTCTGAAATATGGTCTAGGAATTAAATTTATGTTTTATAAACAGTATTAATTACAAACAAAACACAGTTAATGGACTTGACATTGATAATTTTAGAATCATAATTGATTTTATGTAACACGCGAACGATTTTCGCGTTTTTCGTACCTATTAATAGGGACTAAAGTGACTCTTTTTTGACCGGCGGGCAATAAAAACCTTTATTGCCCGCATATTCAAACAGCGGGCCATAATGGCCTTTATTGCCCGCTAAAAAGTCTTTATTGCCTGCAAAATTTTTTTTTTTTTGTAATTTAAAAAAAAAGTTGATTTTGATAAATTTTCATTATTTATTTATTTTATATAATGTTTGAACAAGACAAGAGAATAGTTGCCGTGTCAAAAAATAGTCACATCAGTCCCTCTTAACACGTACGAAAAAACGCGAAAATACGTCCGCGCGTTACATAAACTATGGTGTGCACCAAGGGCGTAAAGTGGGCTTTTTTAGGCCGAGTGTGGATTTTGCAGTACGAGTCAAGGCGAGTTAGCCCGAGCCGAAGGCGAGGGCGTTTACGAGCCGCAGACGAGTAGTAGCAAAATCACAATATACTATTATGTGATCAAACTATGTAAAAATGTAGTTCGATTAATAAAAAAATTGCATTAATTGAAGTTTCTCATTTAGTTATTTTTTATATATTGCAACTACAGAAAATTCTCAAATTTTCGTTTAGGCTGTCGATATATATTGCGCGCTGTAAATTTTTGTATCCGCGTGTTAATGTCGGCCATAAATGCCATGAATGCGGTCTAGGGTGACCGATAACGGAGTCAGTGCGCACTGTACTTCTTAGCGCAAAAATGTTCATATCAGTTATGTTTACTGTCCAGGTACATGCGGTCGACAATGACGCGATCGAGGTAGTGCGTAACGTAGCTTTTATTGTCAAAATGTAAAAACTGATTTTAGACATCAAAAGCTACGGAGCGCATCAACGAGACCCAGTTATCGGCGACCTCATGGACCTGGATACTATACACGAGAGATACCGATATTCCCGTAATACAAATTACAGTGTGCACTACCCGAACTCCATCATCATGTATTTTATTTTTAGAACAAATTTAATGTACATACTTCAATAAGTTCTCTCAAAAAGACCTTAACCTTCTCTTAAAAAAAACTTAACTAAAGTAAAAAGGTTAGTCGCGTTTGATGTTTCGCGTATCATCATGAATGTCAATAATTATTTTTACTGTGAAATTAAAGATTAAAAAACAACTGAGATCAATTAAAACAAGTCAAGTTTACAATCATATTATTTTATTTATAAGACGACTAACAAAAAACCATTATGTTTAATTAAGGGCTCAGTCAAATAATTGGTAATTTAAACTTAAGTAATATATTGATAAATTACAAACAACTCTCAAGATACTTACTACGTAACTTGCCAAGCCCCTCACATTTTGTTCATGGCACACAACACACTATGAACAAAATGTAAAGGGTATGGCAAGTTACGTAATAAGTATTTTGAGAGTTGTTTGTAATTGATCAATATTATAACGAGCTGACTATCGTACTCTCGTTATGTCCCTCTCCCTCAGTACAACGCATATATATACATATGTATAAATATATATTATGTACATTCTTTCAGCTGCAAGGTAAGTGAGAGAGCAGAAGACCCAGCGTGCGAACACAGAGAGAGAGAGGGAGAATGAGAGAGCCGCGCGCGTGCCGCGAGAGGGAGAGTGGGAGAAAGCCCACGCTGGTCTCGCCGCCGCGTCCCGCGCGAGGGGACTTCGATTCGTTCCGCCGAAGAATACAGTCGAACGTTTTCGCTTCCTTCGTTGTGTCGGGAACCCTCGTGAATTTTGTGTGAAACCCGCGAGATTGCCTCTAGCAAGCCGTGTCCTGGTGTGTCGCCGGTGTTATCACTCTGAGGGCAACTTCACGCCGCGTGTCCGTTACGAGCTGAGCGACTGCTGCCGCTCGTCTTCCCGCCGTAGTCGGACGCACACTCAAGGCCACGAGGCATCTACTCTGCTGCCCAGCGAGGGCTCCGGTCATACGCTTGCGCCGTTCAAGACGAGCCACGAGGCATCCAAGCGAGACAGCACGGAAGCGAATGTAGGTACCTGCTCGATCGCTGGTCTCTCTCTCTCTCTCTCTCTCTCTCTGCATTAGGCTTCGCTTTGTCTCTCTCTCTTGCCTTGCGCCGCAACTGTATTTGGCTGGTTTTACAATACACGAACATAATTTTAAACTCCACCTGCTCTTTGTGATTTCACGCCTGACTCTGCCTTTTCCCCGCGTTCACCCCTCTCGAATATGCGTTTACTTCATCCGCGATTAAGCTACGCAGCATAAGCACTCACGACGCCTCCGCGGGCTCACGTGCTCAAGGACGAGCACGTACAGCATACTGCGCTACGGGCCAGGCTTCGTATAGCCTTCAAGAAGCCTGCAACGAGCTGCTGCGTCAATTCCTCTCGATATTTTTTAGATCAGTATACTCGTTACTGATCCTTTATACACGGTAGTAAGCACCGTTATAATATATTACTTAAGTTTAAATTGCCAATCATTTGACTGAGCCCGTAATTAAACCTAATGATTTTTTGATAGTCATCTTATAAATAAAATAATATGATTGTAAACTTGACTTGTTTTAATTAATCTCAGTTGTTTTTTAATCTGTAATTTCACAGTAAATATAATTATTGACATTCATGATGATACGCAAAACATCAAACGCGCCTAACCGTTTTACTTTGGTTAAGTTTTTTTTAGATTTGAAGATCTTCAATTTTTATTTTGCTTTGTATTGTCATATTAGCTTTGGTCTTGTATTTAGTTTTTCATTTGAACTTTTTGTGCTACAAACTTGTCGTGACTGTCGACTTTATGGGTTTTAGTGGGGGGTTTGCTTCGGCAATCGTTGAGACGGGTCTAAAATTGTAACCCATAGGTATATGTTGTTACACAGTTTATACGACTTTAAAAAATTCAAATGAGATAAGAATTATACTAATATATATAAATATGTCAGTTATTGAGAAAAGATATGAATGACTTCGCGGCTCACAGGAATATTTAAATAATCCGAAATTATTAAAGTCTAAAAATTTTAAGATTATAAATTTTAAGATCCAAAACCGTTAAAGCCCAAAAATATTGACGGCCCAAAAATTTTAATGCCCAAAATTATATCCTAGATGTATTAGGAAAAGATGTGAAAGGCTTCACGGCACACCGGGACATAAGCATTTCATTATAATCTACTATTGAATATACAGATAAGATTGTAATAAATTTGAAATAAAATCATATATTTATATATATTTAAATAAAATTATAACTATAAAATAATTATAAAAATTATAAAATAAAAAAAAATTGATGGAAAATGCTTTGTCTTTTAGAGTGATGATAAAATTAAAAGTGAAAATGATGACAATCTAATAAACAGAATACTAACTAAATTTCTGAATGCGTTGTCACCAAATGTTTCGTTTTTTTTTTTTTTTTTTTTTTTGAATCCGGAGAGTTGGAGAAATGCTTAAGGACTATGACAAGAGCCGTGCAAGAATCCTCGTGTGTGAGACTCTCGTGGCGCGAGACAACGCCAGGCATACTTACTAAAACTCTATCTCTCATAGGGCCACGAAAAAAAAAACCTGGTAACCGCTTTCGCATTTCTTCGGGGGCCGCCTGTCTTAAGCTGTGCTAGCCGTCAACAAATCTTGTAAACAACCGTCATTGTTTTTACGCGGAGAACTGTCTTGGCTTTTTTACAGACGCGATCTATGTGTACCCCGTAGTACAGCTTCGTATCTAGAGTTATTCCTAGATACTTGGCTGATGGTTTCGTCGTTATAGTCTCGCCGCCTACCTTCATAGGTATGATGGTCGGTATCCGCTTTTCTGTCAATAGGTCAATTTCAGTCTTATCAAGCGCCAATAAAGTCAATCCGTGGTTCGCCATTCACCATCACGTGGCGCGGTAGCGCCACGAAGGCGAGTTTGAAAAGCAGACGAAGCCGCGGCGCCGCGACACTATTTACTTCTATATTGGTGTTCGGATTTTATAGTATCGTAAAAAAATGCATATTATTACTGTTTTTAATTAAATTATTGAATCATTAGCATGTTTTTGTGCTAAACTATGATTCTACCAAAAATATTGGTAATAAAACTGTTTCATTTTCAAAATAAATGGATGTGTAATTCCCAAATGCTCAAATCATCTCTTTATTCTCCAGACAAATGTTAGGACCGTTAAGTTAGCTGCGCATGCAGTATAGTTGTAGATTTATTATTCATTATTGCTTTTCCGTCATTTAACCTGCTGCAAAAATCGTAGCTTATATCCAGTGGCTTATATTTTAATAAGATTTCCAGTAAAAATATTAGCAAAATTTATGTAATAATGAACGATGTGCGATTTTGCGATTCTTCAGACAGAAAAACGTTAGGACCGTGAAGTTGGCCACTTAGAAACTATATCTATAGTGTAGTTGGATATTGCTTTCCCACACAATTCTATTATATCAAGTGGCGAGGATTATTACTGCTAGATGTACAGGATAACTGATGACGTCTAGGTGGAGCGCTCCGTGGATTTTTGGTGTCTAGGTGTAAAAATCATACGAGGACGGCGTCTAGGTGTACAGGGTGGCCGATGACGAGGTCTAGGTGGTGCGCTCCGTGGTTTTTTGTGTCTAGATGTAAAAATCATACAGAGACGGCGTCTAGGTGTAAAGGGTGGCCGATGACGAGGTCTAGGTGGAGCGCTCCGTGGTTTTTTGTGTCTAGGTGTAAAAATCATACAGAGACGGCGTCTAGGTGTACAGGGTGTCCGATGACGAGGTCTAGGTGGAGCGCTCCGTGGTTTTTGGTGTCTAGGTGTAAAATTCATTCCAGGGCGGTGTCCAGGTGTACAGAGGGCCGATGACGAGGTCTAGGTGGTGCGCTCCGTGGGTTTTGGTGTCTAGGTGTAGAAATAATTCGAGGGCGATGTCTAGGTGTATAGTGTGGCCGATGACGAGTCTAGGTCGTTCGCACTGAGGTTTTCGGTGTCTAGGTGCAGAAATCATTCGAGGGTGGTGTTTATCAGAACAATCAGTGATTTTATGTTAGTGATAAAAATGTTACAAAAAAGCCATGGTCGAAGGTGCTAAAGATGTTTATATTTTATTTTTAGGACAAATATGAAATATTCAAAAAATTTACTAAAAAGAATGGATATCTCTAGAAAAAATGAACTTTTTAAAAAGTAAAAGGCTAGGTAAGTTTGATATATTCCGCAACGAAATTACTGATAGAAAAGAACTGAGATGAATTAAACAAAGTCAAGTTTATTATATTTAATCGTAATGAAACAAGGAACAACTCTCAAGATAATTACTACGTAACTTGCCATGCCCGTTTCATTGAACTTATGGTGTTTGTATGACGTTCTGATACATAAAAAGAAAATTTTAGTTGTTCACCAATAAACAAAATGAAACGGGCATGGCAAGTTACGTAGTAATTATCTTGAGAGTTGTTCCTTGTTTCATTACGATTAAATATAATAAACTTGACTTTGTTTGATTCATCTCAGTTCTTTTCTATCAGTAATTTCGTTGCGGAATATATCAAACTCGCCTAGCCTTTTACTTTTTAAAAAGTTAATTTTTTCTAGAGATAGCACTCTACTCACAATTGCGTTTAACTTCGCTTGTGCGATGTCCACGTTTCGTGCCGTTATAGCTGCGGCCATGTCGTCTGCGTATCCCGCAAGCGTCATGTATCCAGCGTTTCGTGATTTAGAAGCCCGTCGTACAAAATACCCTAGAAGTCCAGCCTCAAGATCAAACCCTGTTTTATTCCTGCAATTATAGGTCTTTTACTATGCCCTTCTTTCGTGTCATACTCGATAACCCAGTCCCTCAGATAATCTTACGCAAGACGGTTCCGCAAGAATGATTCTAGGACAGCGAGTATGTCGGTCCAAAATTCGCGTGTCCAAATTCTTTTACTTTCTTAACCGTGTCTGTTACCTTTCTAATAGCTTCTCTAGTCATTCGCTCTTTTCTAAAGCCATAGTGCTTATCGAAAAGGTCTCCTGCTTAGCGTATGGCGCTTAGTTTTTCAATCAGTACGCGTCTCGCTCTTTTTCATTGCAAGCTGAAAACTCTAAGAGCAGCTCAGACAGTTGCAACGCGACAATCCTGAGCACCTCCACAGGAATGCCATCCTATCCTGATACCCTACCACTCTTAAGGGAAGAAGTTGCCGCGATAAGTACGCCTTCTGTGAAAGGAGGTATCTCGTCTGCCGATATTCCCGTTGCTTTTGCCTTTGGTCTAATGGGATGTGTGGGAAACAGCCCATCGTTTACTTTTTTCATCGTTTCTGCTTTCATATGTTTCGTGCGTTTCATTTCGCCCATCTTTCGTGTAACGATCGCGTATCCATCGCCGAATGGGTCTTTTTCTACGTCGTCGATGATCTTTACCTAGCAGCAACGCTTACTCTCTTTTATCGCGTATCTGAGAATTTCCGCGATTCGTTCTATCTTACAAACAAGTTCTGAACTTTAGGCCTTCTCTGCTTCTAGGCTGTTTGAGCCCTCCATCTAGCGTGTAAATTTTCTTTCCTGAGCTCCGCAATTCCCTCTGTCTACCAGTACACCGGTCTCTTCTGGTGGCTGGTGGACACCCTGGACATAGACGTTTCGCAGAACTTAGTTATCAATTTAGAAGTTCTCTCTACTAATATCTCTGCCCTTTCGCGTCTGCCTAATTTGTGTCGGATCCCGTTGGATGGAAGGTTCGCACTTTGAATTAAGTCCGCGAGTGTTTCTTGGTTCATGAGTCGGGTGTTCTATTTTGGCTCCCAACTATAGTCACTGATTGTCCTATTTTTACGATTTTGTTAATGCTGAATAAAATATACTGGTGGTCGCTGGCTGTATATTCTTCCGTGACGTGCTAGTCCTGTGTGTTGCAGATCGTCATTCCGCTCCCGAGGGTTACATTCGGTATTGATACCCTAAAACTTGGTCTACGGTAGGTAGTAATATCACCCTCGTTCGCTACTACCAAGCTCAGCCTGGCTGCCATTTCGAGAATAACCCTGCCTCTTGGGTTCGTTGTCGGCATGCCCCATTCCGTGGCCCTAGCGTTAAAGTCGCCCCCGATCACAAATTCCTCGACGGCCTCTTTAATAGCATCCTCCTACGCCCCTAGTTTTCTTGTAAAGTCGGCGGCAGTTAGGTTTGGTGATAGATATACACTGAATTATGTTATGCGACCCATCCTTCCCCGTACGTAATCTTTTCCCGTACCCGCATTCGCTAACCCTCGCCCGGGCATCTAAATAGTGGCGGTGTTTTCGAACTCGCACTCGGTAATTTACCCAGCCGATGCGAATCTTTACCCTGTTGAGCAGGGCGGCAACCTTTGTTTGATTCAATTCTACTACAGCCATCCTCTCCTCTCTCGTGTTTAGCTCGAAAAGATGGACTTCGCCTCTTCGCCACAGTCCGTCACGGCTGCAATAGCACTGTTGATCTTTTCCTTTTTCGTAAGTCGTAAATCCATCAATATCCAAGATCTCTAGTGTTCTCTTGGAAATCTTGTTCTCAATCGTGCCTACTTTTCCGATTGCGTCTTGGATGGCTTTTTGCAATGACTTCATTTTGTCGTTGCTCTTACCTACCCCTACCAGAACGCCACCTCCTCTTGTTTTACGGACGAACTTGACCTCCGTATTCAGTTCTTCCGGCTTTACCTGCGTCTTTATCTGTCCCAAAATATCAGCTTAGGTCTTGCCGTTCTCTGGTCTTATAAAGATTGCATCCGTCCTCTGACGGAGCCTTTTTTTCTTCCTTTTTCGGTTGGATTTGCCCAAGTTTCTTCTACTGTTTCTTTTTTGCCTTCCTGCCGACAGCTACTTCCCATTGTGTCTGACCATGAGAAGTCTGTGCGTCCCCCTTGCTGTTTCTACTTATCGAGAATGCGCTGTTTGCTTCTTTCTTGTCTTTTTTGACAGAGGTACCGCCGCGCCGCCTTCGTCAGATAGTGCTCGTGCCCTTTTCTTCGACTTTGCCGTCTTTTAAGACTTTCCATTGTCCGCTCTAGGTTGTTGGGAAGACTGCCCCTTCAGCGCATACTCAATTTTGTCAAGAAGCGTAAACAGCTTCGATTAACATGGATCCTATTTCAGGTAATCCATCTTAAATCTTAGAGTTAACACCCTTCTGCTTATGCAGGATTTCAGTCATTTCCTTGGACATTTCTCTTACCTCCCGTATCTTGTTACGCAGGCTGGCATCAGCTTGTAGTTTTCCTTGTACATTTCCTTGTGGTCTGGCTCTCTTTGTCTACCAATCCGTTCTCGTACCAGTATCCTGCAGCGCTCATGGCGCTATACCTATGCTGGTACTGCTGCTTGATTGGATATCCACCGTTTTGTGTTGTTTGCACCCTTAAGGTTTCCACTTCCAGATTCTCCTGTGAGTTTTTCCTGAGTTCGTTCGTGGTTTCCATGTTATAGGCATTTTTCTTCAACCCGGCATGTGTCCGTCCCCCTGGATCCCCCCGTCTATATGAACAGCTAAAATGGCCCCAACACATGACTGTAGGTGGTGCCAGACTGGGTACATCATGCCAGGATATAACACGCGCTATTGCACTAGCCCACCTACACGTTTTTGAGCCTCCCACTCCGAACAAAGGTACTTGGCTCTCTGGAGAGTTTCCGGCAAATGTCACACAACATCACGCACTCGCTCTAGCTAATTGACAGATACTAGTTAGGTAACCGGCCTCCTGTCTTGCTGTCAGCGGGAGCCAAAGATGGTTTAAATCACTTCAGCATGCAACCGTAGGTCTTAGGAAGAGACCGTTAAATCGCCTCACTATCCAGGATTTCTTTTGGCAGCTCAAAAATCGCACCGCACGGCAATTAAAATTTAATATTTTAATTTAATGGTTTAGTGGTAGTTGTCGATTGAATATAAGTGTATATATAATTTATTTCTAATATATTTCTTTTTTTTTAAATAACATTTATTGATTTTTATTATTAAATATATTTAGTCTCAATAAAAATGGTAAATTGTATACTTAAGACGAAAATCACTGGTAGAATTTTTAGTTTCCAGTAATTTGTAGTTTATGAGTCGAATCGTTTGTCCAATTTTAATATTTAAGTTTACACTCCATATTTAGTTAGTATTTTAGATTTTAGTTTGTTTTGACTTTTTAATTTTAAATTGTAAATTATATTGCATATATTGTTGGCGCATAATAATATTGTTTGATAGTTATTAGTTTTCTCTAATTATTAGTTATATATGTGCGTGTATGTATATAATTTGTTGAAGTACTTCAATGGAATTATTAGATAAGTGATTCATTTATTTATCTTGTATATAAATGATTTTCTTGCATTTTATTGCAAAGTATAATGTCATTGATATTTCATTATAATCTAGTTACAATTTAATTATTGTATACAATGCATACATTACAATTGAGTAAAAGTATCTAATTGTTCAATATTTATTAAAAAAGTCGATTCTATGATGCAGTAACCATATATCATAGAGTTAATAATTAACATTTTCATAATTTATATGTATTTTCATCTGTTACAATGCCGCTACCCTAAGCGGGTCTTGGGCGTTGTCGTCCAGATCGGACGGGTGGGTGCCTATCACCACTACACAGCGCGTCCTTAGGTTGCGGATAGAGGAACAGCCCCTGAGAAAGAGGTTAGCTGCGAATAAATTGAATAAGCAGCCGCGGACAGCCGATAGAAACAGGCGTGGGTGTGATGAGCCCACACTGTCGAACGCATTCATCTAGAAACACTATGCAAGCACCACAACAAAAAAACACTTCACATTATCTCTTATCTCTCAATCTATCTCTTTCATCACACATTACAAAAATGGGCAAAAATCCTGCTGCCGAGGAGGATGCGGGAGCGATAACAACTGCCCCGAAAGGGGATGTGTAGAATGATTCGTCACCTGGTCTTACGCGGTAACGATGCCAGCGAAGGCGCGCTGCCTTGCAGGGGGACGTTAGGATGCGAGAATGAAACCGTAGTGTGTCTGACGACGAATTGACACTGTCCTCGTCAAAGTCGGAAAGCTGTCATACTTAGTTCTAGAGAGGTATGGGGGTTATCACCTCTAGAACGGTGGACTCACCTGCGATCGGAACAGAATCCGAAGCGCGCGGGTTTAACATACTATCATGGCTCAAAAAAATCAAATCCGAACCAAAAGGGACTTAAGGGTCGGAACTTGGAATGTTCGCAGTCTATACAGAGCAGGCGCGTTTAAAGAACTCGTAAAGGAAGCTTGTAGGTACAATCTAGATTTGGTAGCAATACAGGAATCGCGGTGGCCAGATGGCGGAGTACTAGCATCGGGTAACTTCACGTACCTGTATGGGGCCGGGAGTGGGGGATCTCTAGGTACCGGATTTCTCGTAAGCAAAAGCATCATACATTCGTTTAAAAGTTTCAAATCCGTCAATGAGAGGCTCTCGTACATCATTATCGAAGGTGAATGGTATAGATATGTATTTATTAATGTGAAACTTTAGAGCAGGTAATCGACCAGTTCGCGTCTTACGACACAAGAATAGTATTAGGCGATTTCAATGCGAAAATAGGTAGGGAGGAAATGTTTAGGCCTACTATAGGGAAGGAAAGCCTGCACGAAGCCAGCAATGATAACGGTATTAGGGTCATGAATTTTGCGGCGGCAAAAGATCTTATAATCAAAACTACGATATAATCAAAAGACGTCATACTAACGTTCTCGACGTAAGGGCTTACAGAGGGGCAGATAGCGACTCGGACCACATCCTAGTAGTAGCCAAATTAAGAGCTAGACTAGTAGCGAATCAAAATAGTAAGCGAGCAAACAAGGTAGAAAGATATTGAGATTCGATATTGAGAAGCTACGAGATAGAACAGAGCGAATTAGGTACCAGATAGACATTAATAACAGGTTTCAGGCACTTGAAGAAGCAAACACATCGCCGGAGAGGAATGACGAACCGAATAGCTTATGGGGGGACATTGAAAAAAACGGTAAAAGAGGCCGCGAACAAAGTACTGGGTAAAAAGAAAAAGCCAAAGAGCAAACCATGGTTTGACGAAGAGTGCGAACTCTGGTTTGAAAGGCGAAAAAAGGCTAAATTAGATAGCTTACAAAATAGAAGCGATAGGACCGTAGAAGAGTATTCTAACGTAAGGAAACAGACGAGCGCGATCTACAGAAATAAGAAGCGGGAGTATCAAAAGAATCTTATTAGGAGAATAGAAACTAACAGTAAGGAAAATAACCCACGCGAAATGTACAGAGGGATTAACGCCATCAAAAAGGGTTTTGGGAGTAGAGCGCAATTGATGAAGGACGAAAACGGGGACCTCGTAACAAATGACAATGAATTACTGTCGCTGTCGAAAAATTATTTCGATAAATTATTAAACGTGCACGAAAATAGCGAAGAATTAGGGGACGAAATTCACACTGCTGAACTCCACGTGGAGGAACCAAGCTACCAAGAAGTAGAGGCCGCGATTAAAAAACTAAAAAACAACAAAGCCGCGGGAAATGACTCTATACCAGCTGAGTTACTCAAATATGGGGGCGTCGAGCTCACTTTCAAAATCTATAAACTAGTATGTGCCATCTGGAAAAATGAAACAATACCCGAAAATTGGACGGAATCTATCATTATATCGATTTTTAAAAAGGGGGATAAGACAGACTGCAATAACTATAGGGGCATCTCACTTTTAGCAACGTGCTACAAAGTTCTGTCAAACGTAATACAAGCTAGACTCACTCCATTTGCGGAAGATATAGTAGGAGATTATCAATGCGGATTTCGGCGCAACAGATCGACGAGCGATCAAATGTTTACCATAAGACAGTTGTTAGAGAAAAAGTGGGAATTTTGCGAAACCATACACCAACTATTTATAGATTTTTAAAAAGCGTACGATTCTATTAAGCGAAGCAAAATGTATCAAATTCTAGTACTTCTTGGTGTACCGAACAAACTCGTGAGATTGATTCAAATATGTCTGAACGGAAGCACGGGAAAGATTCGAGTAGGCGGTAATATATCAGAACCCTTCACGATACGCGATGGTTTAAAACAAGGGGATGGGCACTCTACGGTGCTGTTCAACTTAACGTTAGAGTATGTCGTTAGAAAAATGCAGGTTAGCCAGCTGGGCGCAACGCTTAATGGAACAACGCAGATACTAGGCTACGCAGATTACTTGGATATACTGGGGGATTGTAGGGAAACGATAGCAAGAAATGCGGAAATCCTCATAAAAGCGGCAGAGTATACTGGGTTAAAAGTTAGCGAATCAAAAACAAAGTACATGATTGTGGATAAACTAGGCATCTGCAGAGGGGAGGGAGATCTCAGAGTTGGGCATTTTACTTTTGAAAAGGTTAGCGAATTCAGGTATCTGGGTACGACCATAAATGATAGAAACGAGATTAATGTCGAAATAAACAAGAGACTCCATTCGGATAATGCTTGCTTCTACGTCGTGAGTAATTTACTTAAGTCGAGGCTGTTGTCTAAAAACGTTAAAATAAGAATATACAGGACAATAATACTGCCGGTGGTTCTGTACCGGTGCGAAACGTGGGCTCTCACTAAGCAGGCGGACAACCGTTTTAGGGTATTTGAAAATAAAGTCTTGCGAAAAATATACGGACCGAAGAAAGATGAGGAAACCGGGGAATGGAGGAGTTACACAATCTGTACGCATCACCAAATATTAACAGAATAATAAAATCGCGCAGATTGGGATGGGCAGGGCACGTAGCGAGAATGGGAGACGACCGTACGGCAGCGCGTGTCATGAAGGGCAGGCAGATGGTAACGCGACCTCTAGGTAGACCCTGACGTAGATGGGAGGACAATGTAAAAGCGGATCTAGTAGAAATAGAACGGGTGGGTGTCGATCGGAGAGGTGCATCTTGGGTGGGATTAACACAAGATAGGACAGCGTGGAAGGCTTGCGTGGATGAGGCGATGAACTTTCGAGTTCCAAATGCCACGTAAAAAAAAAAAAAATATGTATTTTTTATAATTATGAGGCATAGAGTTACGTTCAGAGCAAGCAAGATTGAAGATTTATCGTTTTAGACTTTGTGTTTATATGCGGTAGTTATATATGTATGTTATAAACATCTACACATCTGTAAGTGTTTAGTGGACGCAAGAGTATAATAAAAAATTTAGGAAGTGTCTATTCGGACTCCTGCCGTGTAAATAACTCTATTTTCCGTGAGATTTTTTGTTAAAATAGAGTTTCCGTCCGTGAATATAACTATGCCGTGAGGAACCGTGCGTGAGAATATATAGCATCCCGTTTGTTACAATATATATATATATATATATATATATATATATATATATATATATATATATATTGTAACAAACGGGATATATATATGGGTGATTCTCTGTGAGATCAGCCGGCCAACATTTTTTTCTTCTGCAACCCGCGGTAAATATGTTCTAAAAAGTGTTTCCAATGCCCCTAAATTTTTTCAGAATTTAAATTACTTTATTCCAAAATGGCATGGTGCCAAAGATGTCAATTTTGGAAATTTTTGGGATTTTATCATGATTTAATTAATTTGTAGCTCCTCGGGGAAGCATTTTTTAGATATAACATATAGATCCTTTTTTTTGTAAAATTTTCTTAAATTTTCATTAAAAATACTTTCAGTCATATATATATATATATATATATATATATATATATATATATATGTTATACGTACCCTATAAGCCATTTAAACCTTAAAATCAGGATTTGAGAGGGTTCGATCATCCGGATTCTGACCAAAAAATTCCTGGAGATACCTTTTTTTAGTCCCACAGTACTTGTACAAGTGCTGTAATATCACAAGCATAACCCTCTATGCTAAAAATCAACTTAGCAGTCTAAAATGCTAAAATATGATTTAAATACCACTATATGCCTAACAACAATATGTTTATGTGCAACGCTCACCACCAGCAGATTTATAGAGTTAGTTTGCATAAAAAGAAAGACATTTTTGCATACATATATATATATATATATATATATATATATATATATATTGTAACAAACGGGATATAGAACTGTTATAGCCGTTAGGCCCAGATCATAAAAACATTAAAATTTGGCATCGTAGTCATGTAATTATGACAAGACGTGCTTAGGGTTTCTCTGGCTGTTATAGTCTGGAAGATTTTTTGCAGAATTTAGGGAACGTGTTGTAGCCTGCTTGCAATAATTTACATACTTTGAATACATAAATTATCTTGAGTTTAAACATACTTAGATTATTAAATTAATTGTGTATCATTTTTAGCTTCCTGGACTAGCACTGGAATCCATAGTATTTACGACTATAGTTTACTGGCTATCCGATTTATCAAATAGCATTACAGAATTTTGTCTAACTTTGTTTATTATTCTTCTGACCATCAACGTATCTACGGCATGTGGTATGATAATTTTTCTTTTCAAAAAAATAAAAGTAAAATTATTATTTTATTATATTATAGCATGTTATTGTTTGATATCGTCTAAAATTTCCTTTAACGGAAGTATGAGTTGGATTCGCGCTATAATGGAATCCCCGATTCCATTACGCGCCTACGATGCCAATTTTAGTAGGTCACACAATTTTTTCGCACGAAACAAGAAACACACATACGTGAGACACTCGCGAGCATCGTCATCGCAGCAGCCACAAGCAGTATTTCCCACTACAACATATTCCTACAAAAATAGGATTAGAGGCGTAGCGACAAACCGCGCTCTAGGCGAAGATCATCCGAAAGAATGGCTAACGCCAAGAAAAGAATGACGGCGACGAAATAAAAAGATGTCACTAAACGAGTCGCGATATTCCCCACGAAAAGCGACGAAAATCAAAATAGCTATGCGGAGAGCAAGCATTCGACATCGGTCGAACACGCTCTCCCGAAAACAAATCGGGAAAAGCTACACACGACAGTACGCAGGCGACGAAAAGGTAAAAAAACTCAAGGTAATAAAAATTTTACGAGGTCACGCAAAGTCAAGAGGAAAGTCGTGAGAATATTAGGCACTCCTAAATATGGAAAATCATAGCTACAGAATTTCCAGTATATAAAGGCCGGGAGCAAAAGGGTGCACGTCGTCAGTTTTCTTGTAGTCGAACCAGTTTATAAGTTAATATTGAATCGCTACCAGTCGCGAGTAAGATCAGTAAAAAAGACTTCATCGCTGAAAAATATAGACCTATGAAAATAGTTGAATTACTCGGGAAAACAAACAGTTTTACCTCCGCGGTACCAAGTTGTATAAGTGCCACGATCACTGAGACACACCATCCTCTCTCATCGCTAAGAAGAGAGACGACACATCAAGGCGTCCATCTGTCTGCACCTGCTCGAAGGAGGAATGAGCCAAAGGGATCCGAGACGCACACCAGCACTGAACCACCGACGCCAGGCTCAAGGAGCGACAAGGACCCACAGCTGCAACCTCCTGCCGCTCGCATCTCTACACACACACACACACTTACGCCTATATACACTGCAAGGTACTTTTCTCTTTTCTCTAATACGAGTGAAATACATTATAGTGGTTGCATTAAAACTTAACCCCGTCTAAGTGATTTCGTTATCCGGCTCCCTTTCCCAGAAGGCAGTGACCGCATCTGCGGTAGCCAAAAGGGATTTTCTTGTAAATCTAAATAAATAATAAATAACAGAAGATAGGGACTCGAATAAAAGTAAGTATATTGGTGAGTTGCGTTCATTCCGACGTAACATCGCGAACATGAAAAACTAATGGGCTCTTGAAAAGGGATTCACTAAAACTTTCAGAGATGGTTTCTAATATTATAACATTAGAGAAATCGAGCTCGCTTAGCTCTGGCGACAAACTACACCCGTGCGAGGATCGCTTACTTCGCGTACTTGTATCAAACCATATTTTTTAACACGACGTGCGCGAAAAACGTGGTCGTTCACGGGGCTCGTTTTTGTGTTGCGTATGCGAAACCACGTTTCCATAACAACGGCATGTTCCTCTCCATATTATTCGTTTTGCGCACTAGTTAAAAAACCTGGTGATTCGCGCACGGAAAACGAGCCCGAAAAACCGCGTTTCGCGCACGGAGTGTCAAAAAAAATATATAAAATGTGTATAGTGACCTTAGAAGACTTTATGCCTCTGAAGTCATACTCGAACCCGTACTATACCAAAGCTAGAAATGAAAATACAAAAAAATATAAGATGTTTTGAACATAAAAACCTTTTCCCCAAGTCGGAAGAGGTTTTTACATTACGAGGTTTAATACAATGATGCATACAAAATGCTAACGTCTGTGTTTATTTAATTTCAAATTAATTTAAAAAATTTATTTTGGAAGAGGAACTACTCCACGGGGCAACTGACGATGGCGGCACGCGGCGCACTTCTATACTATTGTGACGCGAGGTTTGTGCGTAGTTTGCTACGTGCAAGTTATGCAATCTCCATCGAATAACCGTGTCTATGCTGACCTCGAAGAAAGTTACTCGAGCAAACTAAACTGACGACCAGAGGAGTTATTTTTTCGGACATTCCTCAGCGCTTTCCGTGTTTTAATTGCAATCTTCACAGTGACACATAAATCGCTGGAGGCTGCAATTCTTTTCTATCATCTTTCCTGCTTTGAACGTCATGTACTGCATTTGACATACGAATCTGCACGGCTTATCTTTTTATCTGCGCGGCTTTCTTTTCCATCGTGATCATCATCGTGGCGATACCTGCTGTGGCAAAGGAATTAGATCAAGGCAATCTCACTAAACTCGAGGTCAGCACATTCTCGTTTTCACTATCACCACTTTATCTAGCCGTGAGAATGACAATTTATCTGCTCATCCGCTCTGGCGAAAACTTACTATCTACGGATACTATGTCTAACTTGCTTTACGGACTGCCATTAAAATATCGACTAAAATGAGCGCAAACGGCGACAAGTGACTTACTCCCTGGCGGTTACGACTGATTCTAAGGTGAAGCAGCGGTGTTTGCTAGTGTTAGTGTTTGGAGTGTGCTAAATCCGTCCCTTGGCATAGCATACTCCAGAGAGCCCTTTGAATACAGATCAGTGCCACAGAGAAAAGTACAAGCTAAGGACCATCGAGTAGTATCTCTGGCGTTAGCAAGAGCAGTTGACCATCCTTACTTTAAATTGTCACGTGAACGCGTGTAGATCGTACTGTCAGCATCTGCCACAAAGGGTGATTAAAACCATCTAAAGTGCGCAGGATTATAATAATTGTAAGTTGTTAAAATAAATTATAGATACATTACAAATAATAAATAAATAAGACTAAACTTGCTAAAATACTGCTGTAAAAAAACATCTAAAGCTAATAATATAATATTATAACTTCGTCAAACTCTGTAAACCGAACGTCTGTGAAGTGCTCTGGGCCAATAAAAATATAACAATCAATATAAATAAATCTCTTGTGTACTAAATTGATAATAATAATTAATCGTTAACCAGAACAAATAAATGCAAATCAGCTTCGCAGTCACGACGTGCAGGTAAGAGCACATTACTTGTGGACGAGCCATCAGTGTCCACACGAGGCGAGTTAAGCGGACATAACGCGGAGGCCGCAGGCCACAGAAGTGTCACAAGCAACTTGCCTGCAACGACCGTAAGTACAGCGGATACTCCCACGTCCTCCAAACGCAGTCTCGGACAGAACACCGTCTGCACGCAAATACGCGCCCGCGCAGAATAGTAGCGCGGGACATACTCAATTCTACAGTCCGTGTAGCTCTAGTAACAGAACAGGCTCCCGAGCCGAAGGCTAGTTCTCGCGAATAAATAATTATTTGTAAGACTCGCGCAGCCCGTCCTTCTATCAAGTACGGTCTTTACAAAATTGCATCGCTTGTAGGGAACTAGCCATTGTTACTAGAGTAACAATCTCTAGAATTTCTTTAAGAAGTCTTTAGTTTGGAATTTTTAGTGAAAAGAAGTTTTAGTAGAAGTGTTAGAAGTTTTAGAATATTGAGAGATTTTTTTCAGATGTTCTAGAAATTTTGAGTTAAAATTTAGTAAAAATATTTTTTTGTGAAAATAATTTCATTTGCCATTAGAAAAAAAAAAGAAAAATCAGCAAAATGTCGATCGATTTATACCAGACCAGAGAGAATATTTTCGCGATCGCGGACGTGGGAGCTAGAATAAAGGCTCTGGATCAGTTTTATCGTGTCCAGCATGTAGAACGGGACCGACAAATGTTGGACGTGTCCCGCAGCGTCCTGGAAGCGAACCAGACTCAGAGTATAGTTCGAGCGGTAGATTAGAGACTAGGACAAGATTAGGACAAGGTCATTCAATTCGCCATGCACGAGTATAATACTTCAATACATGCATTAACAGGTTTTACACCGTTCGAGCTAGTGTACGGACGCTCAGCGAGAGCACCACACCGATTGCCGGACGAATTCGAGATTGAAACTTACAACGATTACGTGAAAGAACTAAAAGAATGCTTAAAAAAATGCAAAGCCTAGCCAGAAACAATTTGATGAATTCCAAAGTTAAAAACAAAAAGTACTATGATAAAAAGGCTAGACCTCTAAAAATAGAGGTAGACGATGAAGTCAGAGACAATATGGAAAATTAGATAAATATTATAATGGACAGTTCATAGCAAAAGAAATCATAGAAAACAATAATGTAGTAGTATAATCATCGAATGGAAAACTAATTGTTAAACTTAAAGATAAATTAGAAAAATTGTATAGATAAAGCAATTAGTAAAAATATAATTTATCTTTTCAGTTTACTTAAAAAGATGTGGAGAACACTGCTTCTGACGTTACTCTGGCGGCTGAGCTACCAAGGATTAGACGCGGAGAGTCCGCCTTTCTACAAGCTTACAGACCTTAGGCAAAATCCAGGTACACACTACGAGTATATGGGAGAGGTGAAGATTCAAAGAACAAAATGGAGAAACGCAGTAACATTGGACCTCAGTTAATGGGAAAATCCTGTAATTTGGAGAGAGAAGCAGATGGTCAAGATGTCCGACACCTGTAAAGAGAAGCTAGGTATTGACGAATGTGCGGAACTGATTTCAACGCACAAGCTTATAAAAGATTTGAAATTACTAAAGTCTTTGAAATTAGACATTGATGTATTTTTCGCAAAACCAACAGCCGACGCGCTTCCTCGATTTTCACCATATACTCACGCCCTAGCAAGACGAGGAGCCCTGCTAAAATTTATTGGTTGGGTCAGCAGACAACTTTTCGGGACTATGGACGCAGGAGACAGAGACCAACTCAATTAGGAAATCGACGCTCTCTATCTTGAATCAATGCATGAAGAAATTGCAAAGGATAAAATCATACTGCACCAGCAACACGAACAATTTTCAGATATAATAAATAAAACAACACAGAAACAAGCGGAGCATACTTCAGCCACCTAGACCTTGAATAAATGAGTCTACTAGTTCGAACAATCATTGGAGAATAGCATAAATTCCTATGAAACCTTAGTGAATACTATCGAAACGGCTACACAAGGACATATACACCCACTATTATTTACTCACGATCAACTTCAAGACATTCTGAAGACAATAAACGGACATATGCTACCGTGGGACCATAATACAGTTACTGTAGACACACTGAAAAAAACACAGTCGTTTCTGCTGTAAAGTCCGGTAGTTTTAACCGCTCTGCCACCATAACGACTGTTCAGTAAGAACAACGGTGTGCCACTGGTAGTTTTGGCGAGTCGCGACTCGTAAAATTGGTCGCTTACGCGGGACACTAGCAAAAACGAGGCGAAAAACTTGGCGAGTCTTCGTACAATGACGGATTACTGGTGCGAATTCAGTTCAAATGGCTGTTTTTTTTTCAGTGCATGCTACATGCACTGTCAAAGACAAGCGTAAGTACCTCACGGAGGAAGCTGTTGGTACTGTTGGAATTTCCGTTATCCGACAAAATTAGGTATGCACAGTACAAAATTCATCCATTGCCAATACTAAAAGAAGTGGTGACAAATTCGACACCATACGTAACTTTAATACTGCAATATTCTTACATAGTAGTGCCCCACAATATGCAGCAATACTTATTGGCTACAAAGGATTACATTAACACTTGTAGCGACAACCAAAACGTTATATGTCCATTGACTTTACCGTTCAACATGGACAACGAAAATAGTCCGCGTGAGTTCGCGCTATTAGCTAGACCAACTGCAGCTACTTTACGAATGTGCAAGTTAGCTATATCATCGCAGTCCACCCCCTATTAGAGTAAGTTGGAAAGCACGGACGAATGGCTGTATTTAACTATGTTTCACACTAACCAGAATATACTGTATGGCGTAAATATTTTACAAACAAATCAGACCTTCTTGTATAATCCAGCTTTGCCACTCAACCTATCGTTTACAACGTTCAACATAATCAAGGACTACGAGTCTGTCTGTTAAGTCGCAAATTCGATCTTTTATTTATTTATAATTTGCAATTTTAATAGCTTATATCATAAATATATTTTTGTACGCCTTGTTCTACCGCACCTATATTACTAAACATTCCGCAATGATATACCGTACGCTTAATTTCTATTTTACATTGTATTACTCTTACTTTTCTAAATTTTGCCAGTTGTAGTAGTTGTATATGGTGGCGTTGGTCGCGTTTACATCTTCTTGATGGAAATCGCACTCCCCCGAATCAAGTGGGGAGTACGTGGTGATGATTGGATCACATGCCCCGCAATCGAATTCTAGTATAGCTTGACTTGTTTTAAGAATTGCAAAAATTAAAATAATTTCAGGAATCATTGCGTCCAAGTTTCCTAGAAAGAAAAATATTTTAGATCATGTATGGCAACGGCCTTAATTATTTACATGGACTGTTTTTAGTTTCCCATTGTAATTCATACTTACGTTACTATTATTATTTACTTTTATTATTTCATATGGCCCCAGGTTATGATTCATTTCGAATTTACCTGGTTTTGGTTCTTTGATTAGCCATACTTTTTCGCCAATTTTTAGTTCAATTGGATTAACGTACCGATCATAATATTCTTTTGATTTCATTTTTGAATAAATCAAATTTTCTCTAGCAATCACTGAAATTTCTTCTAATTTCGCTACTAAATTTTCCAAATAACCATTAAAAGTAGGCAATTGTTCGTTTTTCTTTAATGGTTTGCTAGATGGAAGTCTAGCTGGATAACCAAAAACTAGTTTATGCGGTGCAAATTTATGACTAGTGTGGACACTAGTATTATAATTAAATTGAGCGGATTCAAGTAATTCGTCCCACTCCATTTTCGTTGAAGGAAAGTTCTTTAGATATTTGCATAGCGGATGACGTGCTCTTTTTAACAAGCCGCTAGACTGAGGTAAAAATACCGTGGTTTCTGCTTTCTTAAATTTAAATCTTTGAGCTATTTATTTTATGAATTTGCTTGTAAAATTTGTATCTCTATCCGTGAGTACAAGTTTGGGTGATCCGACAATGCATATGAATTTCTTTATTAGAGCATCTACTACTGATTCCGCCGTTTGATCAGGCAAAGATACAATTACTATAAATTTTGTTTATTGATCTTGTATAGATAAAATATATTTATTATTATTTTTAGTTACATTTACCGGTCCAACTATGTCCATAGAAATTTTATCGAATGTTTTTAATGGCGTATCACTAATAATCATAGGTTGTTTAGTTTTTATTCTTTTCAGCTTATTTCTTTGACATTCCTCGCATCTTTGTATCCTTTTTTGAATGTCTACTTTTAAATTTTCCCAATAATATTTATCCTTAATTCTATTATACGTTCTATTAACGCCAGAGTGTACCCCTATTTTAGTCGCGTGTAACATTTCAAATAGTCTATCTCTTTGATCTATGTCTATATAAATTATATTATTTAAACAAATTATAACCTTAATATTTGTCTCGTTGAAAATATCTTTTAAGATTTCTTCGATTTCATCCCAACTAATACTTGTTATTTACTTCTAGTTTCTCGATATCAGTAATATTCGCTTCGTTCTCGGATTTCTCCAACTTCTCTGTGTTTCGAACATTTTTTTCATATGTATTTCTTGTTTTTATTAAATTTGCCGTGTCAGTGTTTGTTTTGAGTGCATTAGTCTTATTACTCCTCATTCACTCGCCCCGAGATGGCTTTAGTCGTTTCCCACACGATTCATTTGCTGATTCTGCAATTTAAAGCATTCCTCCGTTATATGGTTCGTATTTTTGCAATATCTACAGAATTTATTTGACCTTGATTCCAATGCCTTGATTTTCTGACTGAAAATTCTTCTGAATTTTCCACTGTGTGTCCATCTGCTTTACAATAACTGCAATTTTTCGCTCTTGAACCATATTCTCTAGATTCTTTAATTTTCTGTACTCTTGTATTGGATGTCCTCTCATTTTACAATACTCGCAGCTTATTTGTTTCCAATTAGGATTACTTGTATTTTTGTTCTGATTATTAAAATTGTTGTTTTTTCCTATAGTTATTATTATAGTTGTTATAATTTTAATTTTTATACGAGGCGTTGGCATTATTCGTAGCTTGTTGCTAAGCCATGAATTTGGGGCAGTATTTTCCCGAATAACCTTTTTCGTTGCAAATCTGGCATTGGATATCCTGTTGACATGCTTTCGCTCTATTCTGTGCTACTAATATTTTAGCTTCTTCACACTGTTCAGTTTCATGACCATTTTTATTGAAAATTGCACACATTAGAAATTTTCTATCTATTAATATTGGACAGTATTTCAATAAATGTCCCCGTTGATTACATCTTTTGCACGTTACATCTGGGCAATATTTTATTGTATGAGTTGTGCCATTGTAGAATTCACACATTTCGCTTTGTTTTTCTTGATTTTTACAATTATTAGGATCATGTCCGCTTTCTTTGCATTTCCAACACAGCTCGTACTCTATTATAAATGGGCATTGAGTTACGTTATGACCCATTACTTGGCAATATTGACAATGATTGCCTTTAATTCTATTCATTTTTCAGGCATCAATTGAATGCCGGTGATTATTGTAGAATTTGCAAATTAATTGAATCTTTTTTTTACTATTTTGCAGCTATCTGACAAATGATCTTTATTTTGGCAGTAAACACACGCCACTTTATGGCAGTGTAACGACCGTATTAGATAGTAGGACGGGCTGCGCGAGTCTTACAAATAATTATTTATTCGCGAGAACTAGCCTTCTGCTCTAGAGCCTGTTCTGTTACTAAATGTATACGCGGACTGTGGAATTGAGAATGTCCCGCGCTGCTAGTCTGCGCGGACGCGTATTTTGCGTGCGGACGGTATTCTATACTAGACTGCGTTTGGCGAACGTGTGAGTGTCCGTTGTACTTACTGTAGCAGGCAAGTCGCTTGTGACACTTCGGTGTCCTGTGGACTCCGCGTTATGTCTGCTTAACTTGCTTCATGTGTGGATGCTGATAGTTAGTCCACAAGTAAAGTACTCTTACCTGCACGTCGAGACTGCGAAGCTGATTCGAAGTTATTTGTTTTGATTGAGGTTTAGTTATTATTATCTATTTAATACACAAGGGTTTTATTTATATTGATTGTTATGTTTTTATTGGCCCAGAGCACTTCACAGACGTTCAGTTTACAGAGTTGACGGAGATTCGCTATATTTAGCTTAGGATGTTGTCGTTTTACAGTTGTATTTAGTAAGTTTAGTCTTATTTATTTATTAATTGTAAAGTACTTATGATTTATCTTAACAACATACTATTATTAATATCCTGCGCACTCTAGATGGTTCTAATCACCCTTTGTGGCAGATGCTGACTGTATTATCTAAACGCGTTCACGTGGCAATTTAAAATAGGGATGGTCAACTGTTCTTGCTAACGCCGGAGATTCCACTTGACGGACCTTAGCTTGTACTTCTCTCTGTGGCACTGATCTGTATTCAAAGGGCTCTTCGGTATATGCTATGCCAAGGGACGGATTTAGCACACTCCCAAGGTGTTGGACGGATTTAGCACGCTCCAAACACTAACACTAGCAAACACCGCCGCTTCACCTTAGAATCAATTGTGGCTGCTAGTGAGTAAGTCACTACGCAAAAAGGCGCTGCGTGGATTGGCTCCGTGGTTTTTAAAGTCTCGGTACCGATTCACGCAGTTATGAAATTTAGATGAAAAAGATCGTGGTAGTCCAATCAGCATTCGCCACAAAGGATCGACGCGTATGCCTTGTAGTCGCTGACACAGAGGTCAGAGCACTCGCTCCGATTTTCATAGCTCAGTTGTGTAATGTCGCAGTAGGATACACCTGCGATCCCTATGCACTCTCTACATGCTCACACGGTTGCCGGTTCGCAGGATGTACAAATATATAATTTAAGAGTATAAACGTGGGACAATACAGCAGAATAATGCCTTATGTCCATAGTCTTGGCAAATTTGACACGAGTATATGACAACGCTTGTATCTCCTAATATGGCCGCTTGATTGCTTAAACTGCAAAATACTTAGTTTGCTTTACCAAATATCAAATCTCTTCAGTTTAATCTCGTCTCTACTTCTATTGCTTTTTCTATAGCATCACCTAAATTCCTTGTTGTTCCTAATTCGAGACGTATTTTCTGCCGTAATCCTTCTACGAATGCTAATAGAGTTGTCTATTTTAGTTACAAAATTTTGTTTTTCTTCCTCTGTATATGCTGCTACTTCCTTGCTGTCTTTTACTTGCAATACTAGTTCTTGCAACCTATTAGCAAAACTGAGTACCGTCTCGTCTAGATTTTGCAAACTTTCTGATATTTTTTCATAAAGAGTTGCCATTTTATCAGTTGACGGATAAATCTGTCGCACACCTTGGACAAAATCTTAAATATTATTAATTTGTGCATTTAACATAGTCCTTAAATATTATTAATTTGTGCATTTAACATATACGTCGCCTTTTAGTTTCATTTTTAGTATCGGAATCAAATTTGCTTGATCGGTCTCCGATAACATCTTGTTTGAATGTTTTAATTTTTCTACGTATTCGTTAACCGACATACACTTTCCGTCAAATTCTGGTATTAGATTCGCTACACATTTTAGCGATAACCACAACTACTGTGGCGCTTGTTGTTGTTGTTGTAGTTGTTGTTGATTATCTGACCCACCAACCACTATAGTGCTATCTAATATACTGTCCAAAATAAAATTGAAGTTGATTTTACTCTGTGAATTATTTAGGTTGCCGATTAGGCTTGGTTGTTCGTTTAAGCCTTCGATGTTCAACGATATGTCCTACTATCTTCTGCTTTTCTAGACGCTGTCAACGGTGTTATTGGTGTTACTGCTGCTACTTTTTGTTCTTTTTCAGATATTTCGGTTGATTCCTGTTTATAAGGTGTAGTTGGTATATTAATGGTTAATTGGGCTTTGTTGAAACAGCGATCGTTCTGAAGGTCGTCAGAATACTTACAACAATAATAATAGTGTCAATAATCGTTATAATCCAAATAATGATACGGGCTCGAATAACAATATGAGATACAAACAATAGTAACCAAACCTCAAATAATCCAACTTCCAATTTACCGACAAATTTCGTTTGCTTTTATTGCCAAAAACCAGGGCATTCTAAAAGAAGTTGTTACAAATTAATGAGGAATATGCAAGAGGGAAACTTGCCGAAGGGAAACGGTCGCGGTAATCCTTGCGCGGGCGGAGAGGCTGCCGCTTCGAGTGCTCGCCTGATCCCAAAGACTCAGGGAGCGAATGCATCCTCTACGAGGCCACTGTCAACTTAAATCAGAAAAATTGCGCACCCAATATTGAAATTGATATCAAGGAATTAACATGACCTGCTACCTTTATGTTAGATACTAGTTCCTTACCAAATTTATTAAAAATTTTGCACGTCCCTATTTATTTTCCGATAAATTCACAAGAAATAATTTTACTAAGAGGAATAACCTCTGCATCGATAAAAATATTAGGAACCATAACGGTCAATTACGACGGTTTGAACATTTATTTTCATGTAGTATCTGATGAATTTCCTATCAAGGAAGCGGGAATACTGGGAAGCGATTTTTCCAAACAAACAAGCGCAAAAATCTGTTACGAAAGAAACTGCCTCGAATTAGCGAACGTAAAGTATCCCTTCATCAATGATATGCCATTCCTTCAAAACGACAAATGCGGCGACGAACAATGGAATTTAGGTAATCCTGCAAACAGGAGAGTCGTGTTGGAGAGACTCCCCGAAGAAAACGTTAGAATTGATTCTCAAATCAGATGCACTGAACCTCCAATGAATGTCAACCCCGGCAGGGTCAGTTTCGAGTCGGTGAGAGAAAACCGAAATTTCTCTGAAAACTGTCCAGATGCGAGCCACTCTACGACAAGGGACGAAGCACTTGCTCCGCAGATGAGCACAGTCGTAAATTGCGCGTACATACGAAGAATACTGAGACAGGCACAAAGATTCTGCTGAGTTTAGAGAATAGCAGAGGAAATCAGATCGAGGAGTCCCAAAACAAGGAAGGGACTGAATATGCTGACAAATTCAATTTGAATAATGAACCTTTTGTGAATTCCCTAGGAGTGAATGGCACGAAAGGCACAGTGAATAAAATAAGATTGATTAATAGCGTCGAGGGTAACGCTGAAACAATCTATACATGTTGAAATAATTGCAACAATGCCTGTTTAATGGAAGTGTTAATAAATAAAATCAAAGCCGAAGCGATGACATTTGAAGAATTATCCGAGAGCGAAGAAGATGTTGCTGCTGATTATGAGAAAGATAGAAAAATGGAAAATATTCGCGAAAGTGACAATGTAACAGAGATTATGGATAAATATGATAGAATAAGTGCACGATTGTATAAAAAAGAGAAAGATCCAAACGTTTTTCCTATGAAGGGGAATCGATTACTCGTTCGATCTTTAAGGGGACGGATACACCTTAGTGAAAAAATGAAAAATTCAATTTTTTGTTTATATTTTTCCCAAATTGTTTGAAAAAGAATACGATTATTAAATATATTCAGGTATAATGTAAGATACATAAAACCATGTTTATATGTGCCATATTATCAGGTATGACATTTCTTCGAAGACCAAAATTCAGAATTTCCATTTTTCAGCTACCGCAGACTTACTTAAGATTTGGGCTTCAAAGGGCACTTTTATACTAAATAGATATGCTTCAAACACATATAGTTTCCAGATGAGATTGGGTTTTTTACAAAAAAATATTAATTAAAAAAGTTTTCTGAAAATAATCAATAAAAATTATTTAAACACTTTCAAAAGTAACAAATTTTATGTTCATATCCAGACAACTTTTTTAAACAATATTTTTTTCTGTCTTTTGTTCAGTCTGAGGGAGTAAGTTTAAGGTACATTTTAGGCCCGGGTAGAGTAAAGAGGACGGTTCGGATCTTTCAGAAAGCCGTGGTAAGTGACTAAAAACACTTATTTATATAGTGAAATGTCATGAATTTTAGTCAATGATTTTACAAGGTATATACATGTTTTTTTTCGATATAAATGGTGTATATTTTATATATTTTCAATAAAATTTTTTTTTATCACATCAAATTTAAAATTTTTGGTAAGAAGAATATCTTTTTGTTTTTTTGCAGGATTTAAGCCAGGCTTGACCCCTTAAAAGAATCATACTGATGGATGTGGATAACAATAACATTGTATATTCATCAAATCAAAATAGCAAAAAAAAACTTTATTAAAACGAAAATTTGATTAAAACAGTATAATATTTTATAATACCTTATTGATAATAGATCAATAATGAATTGATATGTTGTTTCAGTTAGCTCATACTTATTATTAAAATTTAACTGTCACACTAACGTTAAAGTGTATTTAACTGTATACAGTGTTAAATATTGGGTTGGGGAAAAAGTAATTTGGATTTTATTCATATTTTTCAAGGTAGATATTTAATAGAAATTTTGAAACAACGTTATGTGTGCTGTAATGATCGATGACCTTTTGCCACTTTTCTGGCAAAGCATAATTTTGTCACTGTAAACCTAGCCAAACTCTCTTAATTTTTGACGAGTCATTAAAGATATGTTCGGTCTAGCGTTATCGTAATGAGACAAGACAACGCCTCTCCTATTGATCAATTCTGGACGATTTTTTTTTCAATAGCCTGCTGCAATCGCATTAGTTGTTGACATTGGACAGTCGAATTAATAGTTTGTCCAGGTTCGAGCAGTTCATGATAAACAATAACCTTCCAATTCCACCAAACACTTAGTAACATTTTTCTTTGCGTCAATACGGGCTCCGCAACTGTTTTTAAAGCTTCTCCGGGCTTTAAATACGATCTCTTTAGCACATTATTGTCGTGCGCGATCCTGTTTTTATCGTCCGTAATTATTTGTTTTGAAAATGGCTTAATTTCTTTTCGTTTCAGTAGGGATTCACAAATGGAAACCATGTCCATTAAATTTTTTGATGTTAATTCTTGAGGAACCCAAGTATCGAGCTTTTTTTGCATCCAGTCTTATGTAAATGGTTCAAAACTATTTTATGATCGATGTTTGGTTTCATAGCAATGTTGTAAGATGAAATATGTCGGTCTATCTCGATTTTTTCAAGAATTTTATCAACTTGTTCAACGGTTGGCTGACCAGTGCGAGGTTCATCTTTAAGATCGAAGTTTCTGGAACGAAATCAATCAAACCAATTCTGACACTGGCGTTCACTTAGGCACTCATCACCATAAACACTGCACAATTTTCAATAAGCCTGTGCTGCAGTTTTCCCTTTGAAACGGTCACGACTCTTCTCGGTCCGTAGCGCGTATGAGATTTTATATTTTAGAGAAGAGCAGTAATCATTTACTGATCTACGTCCGAATTTTGACAACAGATCATAAATAGGAAAGTAATTATATATAGTAGTGTATTATTATCATATAAGACAGGTCCGGGATACCGGGTAGTGGAAATTCATTTCAATAATAACAAATTTTATAACAAAATAAATATATTCAAATTATAAATAAGGATAAGAATATTTCATTTATTGTTGCATATATTTTGTGTCACAAAATAAATGAATAAATCCGCTTTGATTTTTACAAATTAGATTTTAAGTAGATACGCTTGAATTTGAGTTATCTATTTTAGTTTGAAAATTTTACGAGTATTTGACAAGTTTTTAATTTATTATAAGTATAGGACTAATACGCTCTAAGATACGATATCGTACCTGACTCGAAATTTTATAAGTATAGAAACGATTCGAAATAATTCTAAGACGTTTATCTTCTCAAGGCGTGAGCTACTCTTGAGAAGAGACTAGGCGCTTAAGTTGCGCTGGAGCAAGTCAGCTAATACGGGTTGTGCGGTTCCTTTTATAGACCACGGAGAGAGCGGGAATCGAGCCGCCGGAAAAACTATATCACATTTATACTTGCATACACTCATTGACACCTATATACAAAAATCATTTACATACTTATAATATAATGCGCACGCCGCGCCGCCGCTCGCTCTCTAATCGTACTCTCATTATAATTGCGCCGCTGCCAGTGCTAGGGTCACGATTATTCGGAGGGTCGCTCAAATGCCAACTTCAGGGGACATCGCGGTAAGAGCAAACCGTTGCGTCCCCTGAAGTCAGCCATCGGGCGACCCTGCATCAATTTGAAAATGTTCGAATTACCGGTAGCTGCACCGATAAATAAGAATATGTCAAACTAAAACTAAAATACAAGAACCCTAAGCACCAAATCTAGTTACCCAAGATTTGAATATCATACGTAAATATTAATATATTCCATAAACTTAAATCTACCTACCCCATGCACAGCGAGATGCAAATGAAAAAATAATACTAAACTAAAATCTCCTAAAACCATCCACATCAGGCACAGCAAGTTGCTAACATAAAACGAAAATATTAAATCCTAAGTACATAAGCCTACGCAAAAATCAAATTAAATTTTTAAATATGTCTGCACGTTGAAGAAAGGCGAGCGAGCGCAAGTGAGATTAAAAACTAAAATCCTTAAACCCACCTACCCCATTCAGTAAGAGTTTTAGTCGTAAAATATTATTTCAAATACGTCGGCATATTAAAAAGAGGCGAGCGAGCGTGAAAGTAGCATCAAAAACCGAAATTCCTAAACCTACCAACCTCACACAGCTAGAGTTTTGGTTTTACCCAAAGGTAAGAGTTTGATTGAGGGACTCTTGCTAAATTATTCTCCATAGATGATATTATCATCTTAGTTTATATTATCCTCTCTCTCTGGCTCGCCTCCCTTCGATATGCCGACGTTTTTAAAAAATATTTTCTTAGTCAATCTCTTTTTCCTTGTTAAAAATAATTGCAAGAAATTCCACATCAAATTTGATGTTGTAATTTTAAAATTTTTAAACGTTTAAATAACGATATAAATGCAATAAAACGATTAAGTCCCTTTTACACTATATTTACTGGAATTGTAAAATATTTTAATTACGCTTCAACCTATGTACTATAAGGGGTTTTTGGGGTCGCTAATTACAAATCTGATATCAGATTTACAAAATAATTTGTAATGTACTGTCACGGACGAGCACGAGGCTCTCCGTCGGCACATCCGGCGGTACCACCGGAGGTGCAGATGCATTGTCAGCTAGGTAAGCCGCCACCTGAGAGCTCGCGCGTGCAGAAATGCAAGGTGTGCACCTTCACCCGCGCGACCGCTCACCGTCGACGAGTCGCGTCGACGAGTCGCGTCGACGACAGAGCGGACAGATCACCGGCGACTTCCGAACTGGACAGAGCTCCCTTTTTGGGACTAATACACGAGCTTGCTCTCCACCTCTGCCTCCTTCTTTTCTGCGCCTCCAAGTGCTCTCTGGGAGCACCCACCCATTCCGTGACAGTACCATGCAACGAATAACATGGCAGAATTTTTCAATGGACTTATTTGCCAAAAAATCGGAGGAAAACGTATTAATTTTAGTCAACGAGGATCTTATCAAACAAGATGTTATACCGCAGTTTTACAGCATAATACACAGTTTTTCATGGGCAGTGTCTTCACAAACGAACAATATACCGTTCCTAAGCCAGTTATTCTTTTTGAAAAACAACGTCAAGCTAAAGTACGCAGAAATGCGGAACGAAGAGCGAGATGTAAAGTATAGCGTCGTGAACGTACAAAACACGCAGGCCCTGATAAAGATTACGGACCGAATGCTGAAAGGCCGGATATGTCCGAACATGAGTTTGCGCTAACAGTTACAGATCACTTCAATTTATTGAACGAAAAACAACAAGCTCGCGAACAAATCGAGAAAAATACAAGAGATCAAGCAAATAGTACGGTCTGGCTTGAACTTAGAAAAAATTTGTTGACTGCATCAAATTTTGGCAAAGTCTGTAAACTAGCTTCCAAAAAAGCTATTGCTCCATGCGTAGATTCAATTCTTTATTCACGTTTCACAACAAGTGCGATGTAATGGGGTCGAGATAACAAAGTAAATGCGCTTGCAGATCTTGAAAAAAAATTAAAAGAAAAAGGATTAAATTATCAATTTGAGAGATGCGGACTTTTTATTAATAAAGAATTTTCATTCTTGGCATGTACACCAGATGCGATTATAGGTGAAGATGGTCTTGTTGAAGTAAAATGCCAAGAGTCGGCAAAACAATATGAACCAAACGAAGCTATAAAAAACAAAAACAGCACTATTGCCCATATGTTTAGCAAAAAAGATCCCTCCAAACTTTTAACTTCCAATCCGTATTATTATCGAGTACAAGGGCAGTTACGTATTACTGGACGGGAATTCTGCTTTTTTTGCAGTATAGATTCCTTTCGGAATAAAATATGTCAAAATATTAAAAGATTACATGTTTTGGAAGAAACAAATGGAACAGTAGCTAATAGATTTCTACAAGCAGTATATGCTTCCTGAAATTATAGATATTCGCAAACTAAGAAGTATGTCCAGAAGAGACTATTCTGAAGTAAACAATGAGATAATTGAAGAAAATGGAGCAAGTATGACAGATGTTTATGAGAATACGCATTTCGAACAGGAACATCAGATTCTTTAAATTCACACAAGCGTAAAAGTCAGATGAGCAATGTTGAAACACCAATAAAGATGAAAATGCGTAAAAATGTGATTGAAAATCGGAGTATCGTACCTCTTTCAGAGCCAACTGTAAGACCACTGAAGATGATGAAAAAATCAGGAAATGAATGGGAAGTAGTTAAAGGATGTCCGCATATAATAACACAGGAAGCAAGAGCAAGCACAGCTCCTTTTATAATAGTAGCAATTCGTCCTGCTCGTAAAGTATTTATTACACCAACAGATGAAGAATATGCTGTACTTTCGAGTGTTAATGTGAATGTAGATTTTCAAGAAATAAGACAAAATATTTTGACAGACCAAGAATTTATTCAAGATTTTGCAATAGATCTTTTTCTAGAAGTTATTAAAAAAACAACAAATATTGTTACAGAGACTTCTTTGTGGCTCAGTCACCTCAGATTTGTAAATGAAGTTGAAATTTAAAAAGTTCAGTAAATGTTATTCACATAGGTGTCAACACAGTTCAACATTGGCGTTTATTTTAACGGATTTCAGTTAAATATCTATGATAGTTTAGAATGCGTATCTTATAAAAATCTTACAGAAGAAGAAAAATATTTTGTATCTTTACGTTTCCCCAAACTGAAAATAAAAAACATTCTTTTTCTACTGTTCTAAGGCAGCTTGATGGTAGTAGCTGTAGTGCTTATGCTGCGGCATTTGCGGCATCAGTAGCTTTAGGCCAGGATCCGTCAAAAACAGACTTTTCAGATGATCCAATGGAAATAAGAGCACATATGATGCATATTATCGAAACAGGAGTATTATCACCATTTTCAAAATATAAAAACAATCAGTAAAGATCTTTCTACTGGTTACAGTAATACGTGCAACTTTAAAACATTTTTTCGTGAAATGTTTTGCTTCCTCCTAGAGGAAGCTTTGTAATAGTAAAATGTTGAGTTTGTTTAAAACTTCTAGAAAATACTTTTTAGTGTGTTAGAAGTTCAAATCAAGAGTTTTTGGAAAATGTCCATATGGATGTGTGTGTGTGTGTGTGTGTATGTGGATGTGTGTGTGCGTGAATACCGTAATATTTCTGGAACTACTCCGTCAATATCAATAAAATTTGACATGCATATATATTTTTGGATTCTGAATTCGGGAAAACCAGTTATTTTTTAATTTCTTAACTATATTTTCTTTTATGGCCATTTTTTGATTTTTAAAAAACACTATTTTGCGTTTTCTTCAATCATCCCATTGTTACAAACAATTCATCTATAATCCATTTGAAAGAGAATAAAATTACCTACTTTTCTTCGTTTGGTGCTCGGGATTGACCGCTTTGTTCGGCAGATAAAATGAAAAAGGCAATTTTCTTTTAAAAATTCTTATCTCTGAAACTAAACGTCATAACCTCGCGAAAATTATGTCAATGGGTCACATGTCAAACTATACCCCATTAAAATTTCAAGTGATTTGACTACTTATTTTTCAGAAATAAATCGAAAACTGAAAAAAATGAGTTTTTTGTGTGCCTCAATTACGGACGCAAAAAGGCCTTATTGCACTTGAGATTTCGGGAAAAAGTAGATATTTTATGTATTTTGGCTAAGTTTATTGCACAGCTTTCAAACCCCTATGGTTCGTAAGATATCAAGGTTTCAATTTTTTTTTTGAAAATTTTTTGATTTCTTATATCTCTAAAACAATGTAGTCAAATGTTTCAAAATTGTATTTGGTGATTCACTATAAAAAAATATATCTGGTGTTAAAATTTTAAACGATTCCATTAAGCGGTTTTCAACTAAAGAGCTAAAATGTAAAAATCGTTTTCTTGAAAATTGCGCGAGCGACCTATCGAATGAATAACCTGTTGTTTTGATGGTTAGGTTGGTTAGGAACACATGTAAACATGCGTGAATTTCTGTGAAAAAAAAATTAACGACAGTGTTCGTATTCTATATTAAGAAAACAGAGGGGTCTGCAAACTTTTGGACAATGAACTATCCAAAACTTTTATTAAATTGTGTATCAAAAATCGCCTCATATATTAGCAAACAGATATATAGATATATTAAAACAATATTTTATTTATTGGACTTTTAAATTTAGTTAGAGGAAGCTATGTGCCAATGAATTGGCATCGGTTTTTTGCAGTATTAGAATGAAAAAAGACTATATGCATCTCCAAGCATTGCATCCGTTAATGGATTTGAGATATACTAATGAATAAAGGAAATACAAAGGTAGTAAAAATAATTTGTATGACTTAGATTATAGACCAAGTTCATACTAACAGTTTAAGCTAATTTAGAGAGATATGTAACGTAAACCTATATGTAAGAATTTTATGTATCATACTCCATTTATTGGATAAATCAAATTTTATTTTTTTATGATAAACGTATATTATATCTTAGGAGTTTTTATTTTTTACAAATTTTATCATTATTTTTTTATTCAACTTGTCGTTTACTAATTTATTTTCTATCATCAAAACGAAATAGCTCTTTCATTTTGTCACTTTGTTGAATTCAAACATTTCTTTATGGAAGCAACATTGTAAGATAGTTAATAATATATTATTATTACCAAAGCAAACTACTACACATAATAACTTATTCGCACGCAAAAAAGGAAAAGATGCAAAGGTTGACAAATGTAAAATAAAATTGTAATTGTACCCGCGAAATGCTACGTCCCTTGCGCGTTCAATTGCAAATTTTAGAAAAGAAATTTATATTGTATTTGTTCACCTTACTTACTTACTTACTTTAATACTTAGAAATAAATTTTATTTAAGAAAGTTGTCTATACAATAAACAACAATAACAAATATTATGTTATTGTTGTTTATTCTTATTTTATATATGTTTATCTTATTTTCGTTACATTTATTATGGCAATGGAGCAAATAATCTTTTACATTTTGTATCTGAATAATGCATAACTATTAGAAATGATAAGTTAGATTGAAGGGGGTTACAAACTAATCCTAACCTAACCTATCTTAAATATATGTATAATTTTTTATTTTACTCAAAAGAATCGTTCATGTCATCTTCAAAAATATCTATTGATTCATTAGTCGATAAAATACGCAATTGTGGGCCCAATTGAATTCGCACAATATTTTTATATTATATAAAGAATAAAAAATACAATAATGATTGTGCATTAATTGTCAATTGTTACAGTATTTTAGAAAACGCGAATATGACAATCTATATGGCTTGTAACGCAATCGTAATATATAAAAGAATCCGACATTGCACGCGTTTGTGACATATAAATAAAAATGAATTTTTAACCAAGTACAAATTAAACAAAATAAAAAAACAATACATTGAGCGCCTCTGATAGTGAATTGAATGTAGGTAATCAAGGGGCGCGGTAGCGTATCAAATAAGTGTGCAATTATACTTTACAGGATTTCGGTAAGTAGTCGACGATCTCAATCAATGTATCAGTATCAAAATAGTTGCAAGCACGGCTATGGGGACAGTTACTACATACGTGGCACAGACTCCCCCGCCGTGATATTGTTTCGATTCCCCTAGATATAACTGCGACCAACATGGCGACCGCCAAAACGATTTATATATATATAATAACGAGCTGACTACCGTACTCTCGTTGTCTCTCTCCCTCAGCACAACACATGTATCTACATATGTATAAATATATATTATGTACATTCTTTCAGCGGCAAGGTAAGTGAGAGAGCAGAAGACCCAGCGTGCGAACACAGAGAGAGAGAGAGAGAGAGAGAGCCACGCGCGTGCC